>JAJONR010006591.1:0-21546 GCA_029582245.1 Solanum etuberosum | reverse complement strand
ATGGTTGAGACTTGAGTTGCCATTTTGGCTAAGTTTAATATTTCTTAAAGACATTTGCATGAGTTATCCTTTGAGACTATTTCTTGTGTTTAAGACTTCCGCTGAGTAAGTAAGCCAGGCCAAGGGTTCGCTTGGGGCCAGCAATGGTTCTCGAGTGCCAGTCCCGCCCAGGGTGTAGGCTCGGGGAGTGACACTTGTGTCAGTGTTGAATCTTAAATCGGGGTTGGTTTCAGATCGAGATTGGTGTTGGATCCTAGTTTAGGGTTACGTTCCCAAGTCAAAGGTTGGGGTCGTGTCTTGGATTGGGGCCTAAAGTTGGGTCTTAGGTCGGGGTTGGAGTCGAGTTTTGATTTAGGGTCAAAGTAAAGACTTGGGTCTAGGTCAGGGTTAGGATTTTGTCATAGGTCATATATCGGGTTAGGGTTGGATTTCGGGTCCTAGGATAGAGTTAGGGTCAGGTCTCTACTAGTGGGTTGTCACCTGAGCTAGGGTTAGGTCCCGAGTTGGGGTTGAGGTCATTTTCAAGGTTGGGGTTGGGTTCTAAGTTAGGTCTAGTTAGGTCTTGGGTTGGGGTTAGGGTTTGGGTTAGGGTCGGGTTTCGAGTTGGGGTTGGACCCATGTTGGGGGGGGGGGTATCAAGGTTTGGGTCAGGGTTGGATCTCAATTCGAGTCTCGAGTTGGGGTTGGTATCGAGGCATGGTTGGGTTTCAATCCAGGTCTTGGGGCAGGTCCCAATTCAGGGTTAGAGTCGAGTCTTGGATTGACGTCTGAATCTAGTATCGGGGTCGGGAGTTGTGTCTTGAGTTACACTTGGGTCGGCTCTCCGATCGAGTTCCAATATCGGGTCTGGTCAGAGTTCGGGTCGTAAGAAAGGGCAGGTCACAATTTGGGTACCGAGTTGGGTTTAGACTGAGATTGAGACCTCAGTCGGGGTTTAGGTCGGGCAAAGGTCGAACCAAAAGATTAAGCCTCGATGGAGGGTAAGGGGTGGGCATGATTGGGCAAGCTTGGGTTTTTTCAGTAAACGTTTGCCTGTGTGATAAAAGTAAATGTTCTTAAGGAGTACTTTAGAACTTCCAACCTCTAATTCGTAGTCAAATTAGGATAAAATAAACAAGTTGAACTAGAATGCAATTTGTGTAGTAGTTTACTTGTTTTATGTGTCATTAGTACACTTTAATTAACTTTTGTTTCAATAGTTGAGCCAAAAGAAGAGATTTCTGGCTCAAGTATGATACTGCACGACAAATCTCTTCTTTTGGCTCTCTCCTACATATATTTCACAATGATCATTTGGAATACCTCCAGATGTAAAAATAAAACAAAATAATAACTTTGTATCGTATAAAAAAGTAAACCTCAATGTTGAAAACATTAGCCTGAATAAACGGAGTCACTTTAATACCCATTGTCACAAGAAATATTTTGTAACTCCATATAAAAAGAACATGAATTTAGAGAGTTGCACAGAAAATGGAACCGGGTGTTGATAAGTTTTAAACAATAAAAAAAGGAAAATGAAAATGGAAGTCTTTTGAACATCAAGATGTACTTGTGTTTTGCTAAAGTCCTGTGTCCCATTTAACATATAAGTTAATGGCAAGTTTGATACCTAACTGGTGAGAGACAATGGCACATGAAACCTCTCATGGTTTTGCCTACTCGGTTATCGTCAAAGTATTTAGTCCATAAATTTGCTGAAAAACAACACTAGGCCCATCTGCTTCTCATGATTTGGAACAGAAAACACCCTTAAAATCAAGAGCCACAAGAATGGATGAAATTGATGACTTAGTCCTGAACCACTTGATTTAAAGATATTGGTGACAGAGAATTGAATAAATAGGTCCCATATTCAATAGCAGCACATGATTTGACAACTGGAGCTACAATACAAATTCATTTTCTATCCTTAGCTATAAATAAACTGCATCTATGAGCCATTTTGATTATCAAGCAGATAGCAGAAAATCAAATCTTTTAAAAGAACAACTTTTCTTTTCCTATATTCCAAAGAGATCAACATGATCAGTGCTAAGAAACTCGTCAAGATGGCAAGGAAATGGCAGAAGTTAGCAGCGAATCAGAGGAAGAGAATTTCTTTTCCAAGATCAAATTACAATGATGCAGAGAGTTGTAGCACATCATCTTCTGTAGTTGCTAAAGGGAATTTTGTGATGTATACAATCGATCAGAAGCGATTTGTGGTTCCGTTGGCTTATCTTCAACATGAGGTAATCAGACAACTGTTGCACATGTCTGAAGAAGAGTTTGGACTTCCAAGTGATGGCCCCATCACGTTACCGTGTGATGCACTATTCATGAACTACATTATATCTCTCATTCAAAGAGGTGTATCTGCAGATTTTCAAAATGCTTTGATTGTAAGAGTCGCTTCCAGTCGATGCTCATCAGCTTCATACCTTCAAGAACAAAGAAATTCGGAATTGTTAGTTTGTTAAGCCAACTGTGATAAATTTTGTAATGTGATACTCAACAAGTGTATAGAATATTAACAACTAATTTTTTATCAGAAACTCCATATTCTTGCCTTCAAATTCATCTATTCCATGATAATTTAGGAAATTCTTGTTTCTTTTCATTGGCTTTCTAATAATCTTGCACCGCGAATATCTAGCTTGTGTCTTTCACATTCAATGGATAAGGAGATTTTCCCATATCAAAGAAAGTTATGTCAAAGATTAATTTATCAACAATTTTAATTTTTAACTATCAAGTTTCAATTTACATCAATTACATTAATAACATTTTGAAGTCCAAAAGAACTTAGTAATGTTGCATATTGAAAAAGGCAGTTGATCCTTTCCTTCCACTCCTGTTCCGCGGTCAATCTAGGAGAAAAAAGGATCCAACATAGAATGTCAGTTTCTCAAGGCTTCACAATCTAAAGAATTCACTGTTTTATGTATTATACTTCTCAACCCAATGCATATTCAATTGGCCAAGCTAAGATAAAAGTTTCTGCCGAGACGAGGTTTTCTGACTGAGTTTATTGACTTATTTTATCTTAACCTCTAAAAGTTTATTACTCTTTGGTATGATCAAGCGTATGACTAGAAATCTTAAGGCATTTCTTTAAGAATTGAAAGTCTATCATTTACTTGTTTGATGGAAATAATTAACAAAGAAGAGGCTATAAAGTAAATTAAAGATCGAAAACTTGAAAGTTTTGCAGTTTGAAGATGAAAAGATGTTATACAAGAGCAACCTTTAGAGCAATATAAAGATGTATATTCATAAATCTATATATATAATACAGTAAATTTTCCTCTCTTAGTATTCTCTTTGTCATTTACAAGCGCTACTATTCTACAAAATTTCATTTGTTGAAGAATTTTCACTATGATGATCTTCTTAAGCGGGAAGTAAGATCAACGAACACGTCCTCTTTGCAAGGTATTGTAAGACCACCCATAGGATGATCAAAGCCAAACTCTTCTTCAGATCGAGCTAAACAAGTCTTGAAATAAAGGCTGGCTCAAGTAAGAGACTAGCATGACGAATCTCTTCTTCTGGCTCTCTCCTACGTATACTGCACAATGTCCTTTTGGAATACCTCCATATGTTGAGGACCTCCTTAAGAACCGATTAGCTTGAACAAATGGAGTCACTTTGATACCCATTGTCTCAAGGAATATTTTCTAATACTAAATGATGAAGGAAAAGAGAGAAAAAAACCTTGGAGGATCACGGATAAAATGAAAGTTCTTTCAGTGTCAGGATACTTGTGTTCTGCTGAAATGTTTGGCTCTGATTATATATAAATTTATGACAAGTTTCATATCCAAATATTTAGTGGTTGAGAGAAATTGGTTGGCAACTGGAAAGACAACAGCACATGAAATTTCACATGGTTTGCCTTCTCTGTTGTTGTTAAAGTATTCAGATCATAAATTTGTTAGATGTACAACATTAGGCCCTACTACTTCTCATGATTTGGAAAAAAAGAAGAAACCTTTACTGTGACATCTACAAGAAAGGATAAGTTGATTAATTAGTCCAGGACCACTTGGTTTAAAGATATGGTGATAGAGGAATGAATAAATGCACAACAGGCCATGTTCACAAGTCCTTAGGTCCCATATTAAACAGCATCACATGATTCTGTCTAGCATACTTAGCATACAATTCAAAGTCTCAACTATATATAATCTGTTTCCAAAAGCCGGTTTGTGTAAAAGATGCGTCTCAATCTCTATTCGATTCATTATCTGGATAAATTAATATATACATATACATGAGTTTCTTGGAGAGTAGGACTCCAAGGTTGTCATAGTTAAGGACTCCTAATCTAAAAACAATTGCACGACTTCTTTTAAGTTGAGTCCTAACAATCAGCAAATATATACAAATAGACTTTCACTTAAACTCCTACGTGACATTATCCTTACAGTTTGATTATCAATCAGATAACTCTAAATCAAATCTTTTAAAAGATCATCAACTTTTTCTTTTCGATATTCCAAAGAAATCAGTATGATAAGCGCCAAGAAACTCATCAAGATGGCAAGGAAATGGCAAAAGTTTGCAGCTAAGCAGAGGAACAGAATTTCTGTTCCAAGATCCAATTACAATGATGCAGAGAGTTGTAGCACATCATCTTCTATAGTTGACAAAGGTCACTTTGTGGTGTATACAACCGATCAAAAGCGATTTGTGGTTCCATTGGCTTATCTTCAACACGACGTAATCAGACAACTGTTGCACATGTCTGAAGAAGATTTTGGACTTCCAAGTGATGGCCCTATTACATTACCATGTGATGCACTGTTCATAAACTATATCATATCACTCGTCGAACGAGGTGTAGCCACAGATCTTCAGAATGCTTTGCTTGTTTCTGTACCTTCCAATCGATGTTCATCTGCTTCATACTTTCAAGAACAACGAAATCTAGAATTGCTAGTTTGTTAAGCTAACTGTAACAATTTTTGTAGTAAATACATGGTACTAAACAAGTGTATAGAATGTTAACATTTATTATTCATCAAAAACACCATTTTCTTGACTCCAACTTGTTCTATTCCTTGTGTTGTTTGCAAAGTTGTTTGATACCGGTAGTAGGTACTATGTAGAATAGTTGAGGTGCGCATATAATTTTCAAAAGTACAGTATGAGTTTAGTGCCAAAAACCTTAATGGTTAAACATCAATTTTAAATCATAAATTGATCTACCAGCTTTGAGTCCTCAACTCTTCATTCAAAGGACTCAAATTATTGGCATTGGTGAGAAGTCATAAGCATGAACTGATCACATAACTTATAATTTAATTTGAAATCCAATACATAAATCTTCTTGGAATAAACAGTGTATTACTAGTAGCAATTAGACAATCAGTAATAGGTAAAATAAAATAAAGTCACCGCTTCAATCACTTCTCTGACAACTTTGATAAATACATTTCGGAACCAAATATCTGCGAGCAATTGATAAACTTACCACTAAATAGGTTCTTACATGACTTCGTAAATAAAGAAGAGAAAAAGAAACACGTCTTGGTCATATATAAGCAGATCTTAAATAAGTAATTTTGGAGAGATCAACCTTTCTGTATAAACAATTCCTTCCCGAAAGAAACATTGAGGCGATAATCCAAATTGTCCTTTGGACGTCCTTAATACATCCCCGCGCCATGTCCTTTACTAGGCTGTCAAGTTTACAATGTAGTAGCACTTCACCATCTACATACCTATATTCGGTTAGGCAAAATAAATATTGGAAGCACGTAAATGTAAACAATTCGATCCAAGATTCCACAACATTTATAGTGTTTCATTCCCCACAATTGAAAAGTGACGCACTCCCAATTTCGAAATGCCATAATTGGAGCTCTGTATGTGGTGAACTCTATATGATGATTGTCACGACCTAGGGGTACCCCTAGATGTAACATGACATATAGGACCCCGAGGGACCCCATACAAGACACTTAGCATCCATAGCATAGGAAATAGAACAATAAGAGTAAAACAACATTTCAAGTTCAATAGTTTTATAAAAGAAAAGCGGAAGTCTAAAAAACTTGTCTCAATATCCATCTAATACAATAAAAAGAAATTGGGCCTAGCCCATACATCATGTCCAAAACAGGAAATAAGAAAGAAAACTGAAACAATCGAATCCATCCTCGAAACATGAGGACTCACCCAAAGCTCGGGAATCTTGAAATCAACCAATAGCCACGAAATTGAGAAACCTAATTGTCGGACCCTACATTTGGGGAAATGTAGGCAAGAGTATGCGTTGGTACAAAATAATATACCAAGTATGATATCTATGCATAAAACATTTAAATAATGCTAAAAGAGGACATTTCATGACATGCAATTGACCAAGCTAAAACATGATATAAAAGGGTTAGAAAACATAAGTCATAAAACATGGTCAATGCAAACTAACATCATTTAAAGCCTTTGAACACATATGTGATATTTCTTGAAGTAACCTTAGTTCATTATTAATGTGGAAAGTAGCCTTAACCGACATAGAGACCATATGAGCTATAACATGATTCCCGGATGTCTCCCACACCGAATAGGATTATCCTACTTGCCAAGGTAAGGACCATAACTTCTAGCTTAGGTGGATCCACTAGCTAATGTCTATCTAGACAATCATCCTATAGGGGCACATAGGTAAGGGATAAGGAGATTGCTTCTAGAAATCTGACCTCTACTAACGGGAGAGCTTCTATCTCAATATCCTCTCGGTGCTAAGCATAAATCCCACGGAATAGTCATTTCTTACTTGCTCTTATTATCCGTGGAAAGGCACGCCATTTTGCCAATCCAAGCTAAGTCATCATCCATGGAAAGGTATCATTCAATAACCAATCCAAGATAGGTTTCATTAGGATAGCTCTTAATCTTTGATTCAATTAGGTGAGAAGACCTTTCAACCTTAGAATCCTTATTATGTGAGAAAACCTTTCACATCATGCTTTCATGTGTATATGAGAACAATCCTTTCAACAAAACAACAACAACATCATCATTGATACTTTATTCTCAAAGCATCCTTAAAACATTTGCATAGATTTCATAAGAACATGCATAATTTCATAATTTACCTTTCAAGGTTCAAAACCCACTTTCAATCATTAACATTTAGAAAATATGGGTTAGATATGGATTTCATCATAAATTCATGTAATTCTATCAATACATGCTTTATTTCATAAAACTCTTCCTTCATAATCAAAATCCACATCATATGATTCATAACTTGAAAAACATGGGTATTACATGGGTTCATAGGGGAATCATCATAAAATCATAGTATTTCATCAATTCATGCATAAGAGATCAAATTCAATCCTTTAAATCAATAGTCAAGAGAACCCATGACAATTGAAGAAAACCCTAACTCAATTGGGGATTTCTAACTTTGAAAATAGAGGAATTTGGGAACTCCATGAATGGAAGGAATCCATGGATGGAAACTATCATACCTTGAAGCCAATTGCTAATCTTCAATGGAGGAATATGGAGACTTGCCTTGAAACCCTAGGTTGAACCCTTCTTCTGCAAGTTTTCTAGAGAGAGAAATATTTGGAGAGAAATAACTCGATCTTGTTTTAGGGATTTGAGAGAATCATTTAATATTGGGGGAAATTTGGGGTAAAACTCTTATATAGGTCTTTAGGTGAAGGGTAAAATGACATGGTATTGAATTAAAATAATCTGAAAAGACATTTAAGACCCTAACTTAAAAACTGAAAACAACTCACGCTGGAGCTCGCCAAAGGCCACTCGGCGACTCGCCAAGTGAGCCTTTAGCGCGCCTAAAATTACAGTAAGTCGACTCTTGGATGAAGTCAATAAGGCGATGGGGAGGGCACTTTGGCGACACGCTGAATGGAACGGCGAGCTCGACTTAGCTCGCCTAAAGTTCCAAAACACTAGACACTGAGATCAAACCAAAAAGGCGAGGGGGTTTCCACTTGGCGGATCGCCAAGTCACTCGGTGTTCATTCCCTACTTCGCTGAGTCGGCTAAGGAAAGGAATATTTTCCCTTCTATGGATCTGAGGTGTTACATTATCTCACCTTTGGAGACATTCGTCCTCGAATGAGATTCAAGCTGGTGCTAAAAGAGTAGGAGAGGAACTAACAACCCAACCATCAATGCAACTTCATCTAAATGCGTTTAACCAAGGAGGAAATATCGACTCCAAGCTAGGACGTAATCAAGACATCATAAGAGGGATGGAAACTAAATCTAACAACCCATCATGCATGCAATACACATATCCGAGGAGGAAACATCAACTCCAAGCTAACATCCAAGGAGGATTCATCAACTCCAAGCTAACAACTTACTCAAATGCATATGTTCGAGGAGGAAATATCAACTCCAAGCTAAAGGCATGCTCGATCACAACATCATATCAAGTAGTCTACATGGAATTTATACTCATGTGCACATAAGCATGTAAGAGTCAATCAATTAAACTCATTTTCTCAAAATTTAAACTTTTCATAAATCATGCATAGTAAGGAAATCATGGAAACATATAAGACACATGACTCCAAAACAAAGAACAAACCATGAGGAACTCATTACCTCAAGCTAGAGTAGGAGTAGAAGGAAAGAAATGAGGATATCGGGACATCATATCAGCCTTGGTCTCCCAAGTAGCACCCTCAACTAACTGATTCATCTACAACACTTTCACGGAAGCTACTTCTTTATTTCTCAACTTCTTGACTTGCCGATCTAAAATCTTAACCGGGACTTCCTCATAAGAAAGATTCTCTTTAACTCCTAAACCTTCTAGTAGAACTATGGATGTCGGATCACCAACACATTTCTTCAACATAGAGCATGGAAAACCGGATGCACCGATGCCAACTCATTTGGCAAAGCTAGCTCATAAGCAACCTTACCAACTCGTCTCAAAATCTGATATGGACCTACATATCAGGGACTAAGCTTCCCTTTCTTACCAAACCTCATTACACCCTTCATGGGTGAAATTTTCAAGTAAACCTAATTATGAGCATCAAACTCAAGATCTCTTCTTCTCACATCGACATATGACTTTTACCGACTTTGAGCTGTTTTCAACCTTTCTCTAATAAGTCAAACTTGCTCTATGGCCTCATGTACCAACTGGGGATCTATTAGGGCGACTTCACCCACCTCAAACCATACTATGGGAGATCTACACCTCCTACCATATAATGCCTCAAATGGAGCCATACCAATATTCTAGTGATAGCTATTGTTATAAGCAAACTCAATCAATGGAAAATGGTCATCCCAATTACCCTTAAAATCAATCACACAAGCCTTTAACATGTCTTCACAAATTTGGATAGTACGCTCCGCTTGCCCATCGGTTTGGGGATGAAAGACCGTACTAAGCTTAACACCAGTATCAAGACCCTTTTGGAAAGACTTCCAAAATTGTGAAGTGAATTGGGTACCACGATCGGAAATAATGGAAAAAGGCACTCCGTGCAACTTTACCATTTGTCTTAAGTATAACTTGGCATAGTCCTCCGCCGAATAAGAAACCTTGACGGGAAGAAAATGGGCCGATTTCATCATCCTATCTACTATAACCCAAATCAAGTCATGTTGTCGCCGGATGCGAGGCAAACAAACGATAAAGTCCATATTCACATCTTCCCACTTCCAAGTAGGAATCCTAATGTCATGGAATAAACCTCCCGGTTTCTGATGCTCAACTTTCACTTGTTGACAATTAGGACACTTAGTCACAAATTTCGCAATATCCTTCTTCATTCCATTCCACCAATAGACTTCCCATAAATCATGGTACATCTTGGTGGCTCCGGGGTGAATGGAATACTGAGAACTGTGGGCTTCTGACAAGATTTATTCCCTCAAGTCATCAACATTTGGAACACATAAACGACCTTGATATCTAAGTACTCCATCTCCCCCTTGGGAGAAAGCCTCAACGGATTTCTTAAGCATTGCTTCTTTTAAGTCGACCAAAATTGGATCAAGACCTTTCTTGGCTTTCGCATCCGCCACTAAAGACGATTCGAAACCATTGTGGACCATAACACCACCCTTGGTAGAGTCCACTAACCGAATACCTAATCGGGCCAATCTATGAACATCTCGAACCAATTATTTCTTTTCTTCTCCAATATGAGCAACACTACCCATGTATAACCGACTAAGAACTTTCTTTTGGCCAGTGAATGTTTTATCACATTATGAGTTATTTCCTTTAAAGACATTTGAGAAAAGTTCTGCTTTTGAGTTTTATTTATTGTTGAGTAAGTCTTCCACTGAGAGTTGAGTCAGGCCAAGGGTTCACTTGGGGCCAACAATGGTTCTCGAGTGTCAGTCGCGTCCAGGGTGTAGGCTCGGGGCATGACAAGGAGTCAGAGTCAGGTCTTGGGTCAGAGTCGAATCTCAGGTCGGGGTCGGGGTCGTATCTCAGTTCAAAAGTTGGATCTTGAGTCGAATGTTGGGATCGGGAGTCGGGGTTAACTCTCAGATCAGATCTAGGGTCGGATCTTGGGTCCCGATCGGTTGTCGGGGGTATGATCTTGATTCAAAAATTGAATCCTGGGTCGGATGTTTGGATCGGGAGTCAAGGTCGGGTCTTGGGTTTGGGTGTCAAGATCATATTCTAATTCGAATATCGGGTCTTTAGTCGGGAATCGGGTGTAGGTCCTGGGTTGGGTCTTAGGATTGTATCCCGATTCGGGTTGGGGTCAGGGTCACGAGTTGAGTGTCAGGGTCGAATCTTGGATCGATTGTCATGATTGTTTTTCTATCGAGGTTGTTTTCTAGGTCAGAAACAATTTTTCAAAAAATTATTTTCTAATCTCTAGCAAAAAATAAAATATATTTTCTGAAAAATGTTTTTCATTTATCAATCATACACTAAAAAATATTTTTTACTCACCAACCAAATATGAGAAAATAAGTTAGAAACCAACTTATTTTCCATGAATAGCATTTTCCTTCGTACCAAACACACCACAACATAGATTACATGAAAGTAAAATTGGACAAGATGGTATCCCACTTAAAAGCTTCATAATAGGATAAATTTCTTGAGGTATTAAATTAGTCAATCAATAATTCAAGGCATTTGATATTATCTTCCAAGTGTGAGTCAATGCTTGGTATGATACTATTATATTAGTCAATCAATAAGTCACCGCAAGGATAAAAATAGAAAGAAAATAAACACGGGACATCCAAGAGTAGTTCAGTATTTTTTTAGAAATATTATAATAGATGGACTCCAAAATTAAGATTTTGTTACTAAGATGTGAAGGAAAAAATTGTATATATTTGCATCACATTTTAAGATCTAAAATTATATATTTTCTAAAAATGAGTCGCCCCATCTCTATCGTGATCAGCCTATTGTTGTTATTAGGAAAAATTACCTAAATACACATCTTATTTTATCATAATCTCGAAATTTTCATACCATTTAAAAAGATTTCAAAAATTCACTCTCGGATACATCACTCTCCTCTCGATAATACATCCTTATCCCCCTCTCGGTTACATCCCTTCCCTCTCTCATACATCCTTCGCCTATGTATCCGGATATCTGCTGATGTATCCGAAAGTCCAGCAATGTATCTGGATGTCCTATCCCCTCTCTGATATATTCCTCCCCTCTCGGATACATCCTTCACCTATGTATTCAGATGTCCAGTGATGTATCCGGAAGTCCACTAATGTATCAGGAAGTCCACTAATGTATTCGAAATCCATAAATTTTAAGAAATTTTTGTAATTTGAAAAAGAGTAAGAAAATAATGTAATTAACTCTTTAACAGTATGGGATTTATGTAAATTATATTAACCTCAGCTAAATTGGTTTTTATAGAAGATATTTAAAGAACATTAGATATGTGTTACCAGAAAAGTACTATAAATTGTAACAAAATAAAGCTGATTAATAAAAATATCTTAACAAACAAAATCATTAATTGTAATATTTTTAATAAAATATTCCAACAAGTTTAACCGTTTTCTCCCTCGGTTTAAAAATAATAACTTAGTTTGATTTGATACGGAGTTTAAGAAAATAAAGAAAAAAAAATTAATCTTATGATCCTAAGTTAGTTATGTCAAATGTACTAAGATATCTTTAATCTGGTGACCTTAAACAAGTTACATGGAAAGCTGAAATAAAAGTCTTGTCAAAAAAGAAAAAGAAACATTATTTTTTAAACAAATTAAAAAGGAAAGAATGTCATTCTTTTTAAATGAAAGAAGTATTAAATTTCAACATTTGTGCATTTTTAAATTTCAATATTTTTATATTTCACGTTTATTATTATTATTATTATTATTATTATTATTATTATTAATATTATATTTGATATTTTTAATTATATTTAAATCATCATATTAATATTATATCAATGTTTAATTTATTTGTTATTTATCTTTGTATAATATTGATTGAAAAAACTGAATATGTAGATTTTAATTTAATAAGAATAAAAATTTGATTATAATATATATTTAAAATTGTTTGTCTCTGTAAATGTAACACCTCAGAAATTGGTAAGTTGAATCAGAAAGGAAAGTTACAGAAAATGGTACTGGTTCAGTTCCTATGAGCCCATCTACGGACCGTACAAGGTCCTACGGTCCGTAGGAGGGTAGCTGTGGAAAGGTCTTGAAAAGTTGGAATTTAACAAGTCCCAGCAGAATTCCTACGGACCACCAGGACGATCCGTAGAAGCCTCTACGGCCCTAGGAAGTGGTTGTAGAAGGGGCTCCAGACTCGGTGAAATTTTGATTTGATCTTGGGTTCTACTGTTGGTGTCTACTACCCGTAGGAACACCCACAGACTGTAGGAACTGTTCGTGGAAACTGAGTGAATTTTAGACCTCCAGTACTTTATCTACGAAAGACCAGGACGATCCGTAGAAGTCCTTACGAACCGTAGGTCAGTCCGTAAAGTCCCTCCAACAGTTTTAAGTCAGGGTTATTTGGGTCTTTTCTTATCATATCTACACCTAAGCTTTAGAACATATAGTCCTGACCTTGGCAAGTAGGACAATCTCTTTTTGGTGTGGGAGTAAGACACTGTATTCCATGTTATAGCTCACATGGTCTATGTCGGTTAAATGTAAACATCCCACAAAAGATATGTTTTCTTACTTAGCTTATGTTTCATACATATGTCATGATTCTTATATATTGCATTGAATTTTTATGACTTATGACTTTAGCTTATCACGATTTGATATATTTTACGTTGATCATGCATTATCATGTTTTAAACTTATCATATTATCATGTTTATGTTATTATGCATGTTCCCTATATTCAATACATTCAATGTATTGACACATATATTTCGTGTGCTTATGTTGTTTCATAATATAGAGTTTGACACTCCTCCATCCGGTTGTGGCTAGATTGGATCTATCAGCTTTGCTTAGCTTGTGGTGAGTCCTCATGGTTTGAGAGGTGATCACTTGTTATGAGTTCTTGTCTGTTTTCATGTCATTTCAGTTTTCGGATTATTTCGTGAGCTAGGATCTTGTCCTAGTCACATCTATGTTAGAGGCTTGATGTCAAAGTTAGTATGTGTCCGCGTATGAGATGATTGTACTTTGACTCTGGTATCACTGATGATGTTGGATTGAGACTTATATCTCTTTTCTTGCTTTGCTCTCTTTTATTGCTTATCATAGTATCCTGCTTATGTCAAGTGGCTTGTTTAGAGTCTTTCGGTATTCTATTCGTCGTATCACGTCTAAGGGTAGTTTGAGGCGTGACAATAAAATAATTTAAAATTAAAAGTACATTGATACTTGTTATTTTTTGTAATTTGACTCTTAAAAGCGATTTTTAAAAAAATTAGTCAAATATAATATGTTTATAAAAAAATAATCAAATGAATTAGCCAAACACAAATTATTATTTTTTCAAAAGCACTTTCCTAAAGAGCTAATTAAAAAATTACTTCTAAAAATAACCAATTTTAACAGCAATGTCAAACCGACTCAGAATTCATATGTATATGACATTCGTTCAAACTGTTACAAAATAAAACAAGTACTTGTAATTAGACAATAAAAATGATCAGTACTAAATATTAAACTAATAAAGGAAATATAAAATTTACCTGACTTGACCTTGCAAATAGAAAGTCAATACCAATAAATCAATAAATCCATTTTGTGGTTGAATTGTTTGTTACGATTTGATTTTAAACTGTTCTAAGCTAGAGGTTGGACTTGAAAGGGTTCCTTGTAATGAGATGAATGAGTTAAGTCATTTTTGGTGGGACTAGAAAATCAATAATTCAATGCATTTGATATTATTCTTTCCTTTTTTTTTACTTGTCAAATTTTAATTTGACATTCCTACTAAGAAAATAATGATTAGTATAGTGAAATTATCATTTTACTCATATTAATTGATAAAGTGTCAAACATATATATTCACTATATTTTTCAAATACATTAACTCAATATAAATAAATTGAGGGTATAGAAAAATTGTGCTTCCTTGATTTGTCAAAATGAAAAGTAAAAGAAGAAATCAAATTAGGAAATACTCCCAATATTCCATATTAACTGAATTTTTAGGACTTTTTTCGTCATTCAAAATAATTAAATTGTTCAAAGATCAAGGTATTGTCATTTCCTTTTATGAAGTTTTATAAGGGGTAAATTGCACTACTTAAAAGTTACATTTATGATTTTCACAAAGGACAATAGTGGAAAGTATGGTTTAAATAATGTCCTTAAATGTTTTTCTTAATAACTGTGTATTGTCTCACAAATTTAGTTAATATGAAATAAAGGGAGTATTTGACAAGTAAAAATACGGACGAAGGCAGTATCTTCCAAGTGAGTCAATGCTTTTTTTAGAAATGGTACTCCCTTCGTCCTATATTAGTTGATCATTTTCTTTTTTATACGTATATTAAGAAATCATAAATAAAAATAACTTTATTAATTCACCTCTTAATAATTAATATGAAAATTTAAAAAAAATTGCGAGGGTATAATATAGGAAAAAAATTAATTAATACTTTCTTGATTTGGTAAAATAGACAACTACTATGGAACAACTATTTTTAATAAAATAATCAACTAAAGAGAATATTAAATTAGTCAATGAACAGTGCTTTGTAGGAATGGTATTAAATTAGTCCATGAATAGTGCTTTTTTAGAAATTTTATTAAATTAGTCAAACAATAATTGTTGGACCTCAATATGTGAAGAATAAAAAAATGTATAAATTTGCATCACATTTTAAAATCAAACTATATTTCCTCAAAGTGAGTCACCCCAGCTTTCTCACGATCATCCTATTGTTGTTATTATCTATGTTTTCCTTCGACCTTACAAGAGCTTGTTTTATAAATAAGAAATATCATGTACAAATCATCGACGATGTTCCTTCCAATTCGCCTGAACTGAAACTTCATTGTGCTTCTAAAGATGATGACTTTGGAGAGCGTTGGCTATCAAGTACCCAAGACTTCACTTGGACGTTTTGTGGTCAATTTTTCAATCGTACGTTATATTTTTGTCATTTCTGGTGGGATTCAAAAGAGAGTACTTTTGATGTGTTTAACGACCCTGAGAGTTGTATCCATGAGGGACCAATGCTACATAACACATACACATGTGTATGGATTGTCAAGCCAGAAGGTTTTTATTTGGGATACTATGATAAAGATGGATCCCTTGTAGCAGACTTGACTCATGATTGGGATAAGTAGTGTAACGACCAGATTCCGTCGTTAGGGAAAAACGAATGGAGAAATAATTGGGGTCGGAAAATTTTTTGGTAGTAACTTGAAATTTCCTAACCTAGTTCAGATTTAGACGAAATCGGAGTCAGTGAGGACTAGGGAAATCTGGTAACGAATCAGAGATCTAATTATGAATTTGATCACATGAGTAGATAGCTAAGACGTTAAGAAACCCGTACGACTTTACAGAATCGAATTCGGGCGAGTAGAACTCCCGAAACTGATCTTAGCGTGAACGGGTAATTTCTGAGTGTCATGGATTGAAGGTGTGTTATGAAATGGGGGTTTGGAACTCTGATTTTAACTCTCTGTCTCCATGCAAGCTGCCAGGGCGGGATTATTCCCGCCAAGGCGGGGCCACTGCAGCGGGATGAGGTCCGCCAAAGCGGGACAGACGCGACTTAAGTCGGAAATAACCCCAAAAACGTTATTATTCTGCAACATTCGATCTTGAGAGCTAAGGAACGACCCAGGGATATTTCTTGAAGGTTTTCCACCTCTTCTAGCACCAAAGATAAGGTTTTTACTCCCCGAATCCATTTTTCGATCCGTAGAATTTAGTTTCTTAGGTAATTATCGATGGGGGAGGGTTTTTGATCTGGGATTTATGGTGGAAGAGGCCCTAAACTGGGTATGGGATCAAGGGTTTGGCCTAGGGTTAATATTATTGATTATAATCTGGGTTATTAGATCTTGTTTATTGATCCTCGCGTTATATTGATTGTTTGAAGACCAAGAAAAAGCGGAGAGAATCCGGAAAGGGAAGAATCAAGTTTCTTAGGGGATTCAAGCTTTGTTCGAGGTAGATGATGGTTTGATTTCATGTTTGTGTGATGTATGTTAGTATTTACTTCATTGTAATGCATGTATGTATGCGAATGTTGCACTATTGATCACACCTAATGTAAATGAGTATGAATGAATGATTGTAAGCCATTAATCAACACTTGATTGTATGATTATGCGAATGTACATTGCGATTGTGATTTTGGCATGTTGAATGGATCGGATGTCATGTTCCGACACACTAACTGGGATTGAATGTCACGTACCGACATACATATTGGATCGGGTGTCACGTTCTGACACACTAACTGAGATCAGATGTCACATACCGACATATATATTGAAACGGGTGTCACGATCTGACACACTAACTTGGATCAGGTGTCACGATCCGGCACACTAACAGTTTGGGTATGGGTTCCATGAGAGGACCATTGAATTGGGTTCCATGAGAGGACCATTGACTTATCATATATACTTGTATTGAGTATGTGGAATTGTACATTGCTCCTGAAATGATAACTGATATTGTATATGTTCGGTATATGCGTGTTTACTATGTTGTGACTGCTTATATATATGTTTCACTTACTGGAATAGCCGCGTGATCCTACCAGTACACTGTGGTTGTGTACCGATACTGCACTTGCTCTTTACTTGTTGAGTACAGGGCATCTTCAGGCGTCTACTGACACACCTCATCTAGGAGATCAGTGATCAATCAAATTCACGGGTGAGCCAATTCTTCCAGGCTGCTATAAGTTCTCATTTTGCTCAGTCTATCTTATTCAAACTTAGATTAGCACTCTAGATATTCTCTTGTTTAGTTGGGTTGCACCCATTTTCTTAGACTTGTTGAACTTTAGAGTTTTGGTACATTGACTTTCATGTTCTAGGCATTATTTCCGCAATTGTTTTGTTAGACTTCGGAGTTTATGGGAACTCCCTATTTTTTCTTTAGACATTTAAACCTGCTTCCGTATCTTTAAATGCTTTAGTTTTCGTTAATTTGGTTAGTTAGGTTGTAGTAAAGGTTCTCCCACCGGAGGGTTAGTGTGGGTGCCACTCACGACGATCTGGGTCATGACAAAGTTGGTATCAGAGCCCTAGGTTCGTTGATCTCATTGTACCAAAACGAGTCTAGTAGAGACTTGCGGAACGGTACGGAGACGTCTGTACTTTTCTTCGAGAGGCTATAGGACTTTAGGAAATCTCTTTGTTTCTACTCCTTTCGTGCTATTACTTGAATCTAATTGGTATCTGGGTGATACAAATTAGTATTTTTCCTCCTTCACTCTATGGTCCAAACTAGAGCAACAGAAGTGGTAACACCATCACTAGCAATAGAGGATGTGTATAGACTACCGACAGTTGAATAGGGTCACCATTCGGAACAAGTATCCACTTCCTCAGATATATGATCTTTTTTACCAGTTTCAGGGTGCATCCGTTTTCTCTAAGATTGATCTAAGGTCTGACTATCATCAGTTAAAGATTAGAACTGAGGATATACCAAAAACGACATTTAGATACCGCTATGGGCACTACGAGTTTCTAGTTATGTCGTTTGGATTGATAAATGCTCCTACAGCTTTCATGAGTTTGATGAATGGTGTGTTTCAACCATTTCTGGATTCGTTTGTGATTGTTTTAATTGATGAAATATTGTTGTATTCAAAAAGTGAGGAAGAGCATGCCGATCATCTTCGTATTGTTCTGAGTGTCCTTGGGAGATAAAAATTGTATGCTAAATTTTCCAAGTGTGAGTTTTGGTTGACTTCGGTTGTCTTTTTGGGGCATGTAGTTTCAAGGGAAAGGGTAATGGTAGATTCCCAAAAAATTGAAGCAGTCAGGAATTGGGTCCGACCTATTTCTGTGATTGAAATTAGGAGTTTTGTGGGGCTCGCTAGTTACTATCGTCGTTTGTGAAGGTATTAAGGTCAGATTTGCAGATTTTAGCTTATAAGTGACAAAATTCAAGAAGTTTTGGTAAGGGACGGCTAAATAATGAACACCATTACTTTGAAAAATGCATTTAAGATTGTTGTCATAACATGTATGGATTGCTTAGTAAATGATGAAATTATGTTGCGACAATTGTGGTTAGAATCTCTACTGCGATCTCCTAGATTGAGTGTATATCAAGGAGGGTCATGATACGACTGCTCCAATAGCAGCGATGTTTACTTGGTTAAGTTATTAAGTGTGTAAAATTGTGGAGAACCTGGGCATATGAGGAGGAAATCAGCGAGGCCGTGGATGCCGGGGAAATGGTAATGCAAGTAGAGGAGCAGTGCAGCTAGGCAAGGAGGTTGCCCGTCAAGATGACAGGGCTCAGTTTTATATCTTTCCGGGCAAGATCGAGGCTGAGGTGACTGATGCAGTGGTCACAAGTACCATTCTCGTATGTCACCGGATGACTACTGTTTTGTTTGATCCGGGTTCTACTTATGCATACGTATCAGTTCAGTTTGTCTTGGGATTTGATGCGGTTTGTGATGTGCTTGATGCCCTCATCCATATTTCTACCCTAGTTGAAGAGTCAGTCATAGTTACCCATGTATATCGTGTTTGTCCTGTTGTGTTTATGGATTTTCAGACTTGGGTTGATTTGGTTATGCTGGATATGACTGACTTGATATAATCTTAGGAATGACTTAGTTGTCCCCCTATTATGTTGTGCTTAATGGTAATGCTAAGTCGGTAACTCTAGAGATCCCGGATAGGGAAAGGTTAGAGTGGGAAGGGGTGTACAAGCCTAAGCAAGCTAAGGTCACATCTTTCGTGCGGGGTAGGAAACTGGTGGGGCAGGGGTGTTTGGCGTAATTGGCTCATATTCGGGATGTTGAGGTCGAATCTCCCTCTATTGAGTCTATTCCTGTGGTGTCAGAATTTAGAGAAGTGTTTCCTACCGATTTGTCTGGTATGCCTCCGGATAGAGATATAGATTTCTACATTGACTTGGAAACTGGCACTCGCCCATCTCCATTCCTCCTTATCGCATGGCTCTGGAAGATTTGAGAGAGCTTAAAGCTCAAATCCAGGAGCTTCTTGATAAAGGTTGTATCCATCCTATTGTTTTCCCGTGGGGTGATCCTGTCTTTTTTGTTAAGAAGAAGGATGGGGGTATGAGGACTTGTGATTTTATCTTAAGCCATAAAGGAGTGGATTGATACCGGAATGACAAACTTACGGATAAAGAAAGTCCCAATGAGTATACTTGGGTAAAGGAAATTGAAGTAATTTAGTAAGAAAGTGCGTATACAAATTGGGTTAGTCCTTTGAATTTGATGGGTATACCTGAGTTTGAGGTATCATGTCTATGAAAAGGTTGACTTCGTAGTGATAGTCAGGGCTAACCGAGCGGGATGGTAGTAAGGGTTCGTGATGGATTGTGATGGAATGCAACTATATAATAAGATTGTTGGTTAAGCGAATTTTGTATAGTGATTACGACTTGCAAGTATCCAAAGTTGTGGTTTTCTAATATTTGGTGAGTAACATGGTCGTATGGAAAGTTTTAAGAGATGGTGGGACACCACTCGAACAGAATTTAAAAGAGCAAGAATTATAATGAAAAAAAAATAGTCGGATGTAGTACAGCCTTTAGAGAGAGGCGAGAGCAAGAATAGTTTATTTGATTTCTAAGGCTAAAGAGGTATCTTCAGAGGGGTAGATAATTGGGTTCAGAGAAGCGTGATTTCATTCGTGTTGTTGTGGCTATGGTAATAGTGTCACGGGTCCATCAGATTTATTAAAAACTATTGGGAAAGACTTGAGAAAGGAGTGAACAGATATTAGCTCGAGGGTGATGATAAGTGCTTTGTTTTTGTTTTTGAGTTTAGTAATGAGTACGATTGAATTTTTAGCAAAAGATATTGTAAGATCTATGGAGATGCGATCAATGATAAGCGAAGATCCTTGAATTCATAAAAATCTTCAAGGTATAAGCTAATGTTGATAGATAAGGGGATTGTGTTATACGGTTGAATTTACAACTCAAATTTTTCATTGTAAGTCTACATTCGTGGTGATATATTTTGTCATGGTATGAATTTGTAAGGTGAGAAATGATCAATTGTATCAGGTATTAAACATTTGAAAGGATTTAAACTTGGTTTAGATTAAGGTAAATGGTCGGAGTGTTCATGATGGTTGTTAGTATTGAGAGCGTGGGCTTCAGTTGAATGATGGGAAAAGTATGTGGAGTCAACTGAGTGGAAATGACTGGTATCGACTCTTCCGAGGAAAACCTTTGGTGTTATTCAATGATTATTCTGTAAATTCTTATGTGACCATCTATTTCATTTTGTACATGGATGTGAGTATGATTCGCTAGCTATCCTCACGTGTGCTTTTACTTTTGTGGGTGGATCCCTAGTGGTGGATCAGGTGTACCGATCCTGCGATGTTCTCTTGGTTGAGTGGGATGATTGGGAAGATTTGGTTATTTCAGATGACATATTTGGTGTTGTCTTGGAGTTGTTAAAGTATTTCAGTAGTTCTACATGTACCACCTTGCTTATGAGAATTCATAGAAGAGCTACCATACGTAATTATGGTTGTCCAACAATCTTAATATTAATCTAGTCGTCGAGGTAATGTATCGATTTTGTGAATGTGGGGGATCATTGGGTCCAATTCTACTGTTCTTAAGAGGTAAGCTACAATGTAACATCTCACAAATTGAAATAACTAGGAAGAAGTAAAAAAAATTGGAAATAGCCATTTTTGGAAAGATAATAAAAATCTGGAAATTTTGTTAAGTATGTTAAGTTGAGTTTTGGCCAAATTCAAACGACCATAACTCCTAACTCAGGATGAGTTAGGTGTGTTTCCAGATATCATAGGAAAGATCTTGGAATAATATTTCCAACGCCGCCAAGTTTGCGCGATTCCGAGTTCGTATGAGTGAGATATTCCCATTGGAAGTTGGGCTGTTCAAATAAGGAAAGTCCAATCCGGATTTTTAAAGGGTATTTTAGTCTT
>JAJONR010006590.1:0-28767 GCA_029582245.1 Solanum etuberosum | reverse complement strand
TTCCTTTCTCACATAACTTTTTGCAAAGTTCAAGACCTTTTGAAACACTATATACCGATGTTTGGTGTCCTTCACCCGTTCTATCCCTTGATCAAAAGCGTTATTATGTCATTTTTGTCGATCAATTTACCAAATATATTTGGATCTATACACTTAAACAAAAAATTGATGTAGTCAAGGTCTTCTCTAAATTTCGGCCACTCATTGAGAACTTTTTCAATACTAAGATTCTCACCCTATATTCTGATGGGGAAGGAGAATTTAAGGGACTTAAATCACTTCTTGCTTAATTTGGGATTCAACATTTATCCTCTCCCCCATATACCCCACAAAGAATTGCCTTGGCTGAAAGACATCATAGACACATTATAGAAACTGCTAGAACTCTACTTCACCAAGCATCACTACCTCCCCAATTTTGGAGTTTTGCTTGTCAAACTACTGTTTACTTAATTAATAGATTTCCTACATCCTCAGATAATATTTCTCCATATCAAGCTCTTTTTGGTACAACTCCTAATAATCTCTCACTTTTTACGTTTGGTTGTTTAGCTATCCCTGGCTAAAGCCATATACTAAAAATAAACTTGACCCAGATCCACACCATGTGTCTATTTAGGATTCTCCACCCACTTTCATAGTCATTAATGCTTTGATCCTGAATCCTCAAAATATATTTCTCCATAGACGTAAAATTTCAAGAAGATATTTTTCCTTATGAAAATATTTTTTCCAAGTACAACGGAATCTCTCAGAATATTTTATGGTTTAATTCCACATCCGATTCAGATACATCTTCCTCTACTCAATATTGTCCAGATCATACAATATTTCCTATTACTCTAAGAAGTCCACTTCCAATCGAAGATTCAAACTTGGTTGTTCGTACAAATGACTCTACTTCACCAGCAATAGTTGTGCGTCCTCCGTCAGAACTTTCAGCAATCCGATGAAATCAGGTAACTTCCTCCCCTCTAGATAATTCCTTTTTACTGTTGAATTGTCCACCACTCCCCCTTCTAATTCCCTTCCACAGCAGAAGCACTCACCACAACTTAACCTCCCTTCTCAAACCAACCAGTATTCACCACCACGACGCCCTGTCACTGGCTCCCAACATCAAATCACTAAGCCCAATACACAATATGCATCCATGGCCACCCTTACATCCCAAATACCACCAGTCACAATTAAACAAGCTACAAGGACCCACAATGGAGACAAGCTATGGAAATTGAATTTGACGCTCTCATGAGCAACAAAACATGGAACCTTATTCCTCCATCTGATCACCAAAATAATGTGGAGAATAAATGGATCTTCTGCATCAAGCGCAAACCTGATGGATCAATTGAATGGTACAAGGCTCGCCTTGTTGTCAAAGGTTTCACTTAACGGCCTAGAATCGATTATGTTGATACTTTCAGTTCGGTTTTCAATCCAACAACTATTCGAACAATACTTTCCATCACCACACAAAACAAGTGGCCGCTTCATCAACTAGACATAAACAATGCTTTCTACAAGGTACACTGACTGAGGAAGCCTTTATGAAACAACCAAAAGGTTTTGAGAATTCTGATTACCCAAACTATGTATGCAAACTAAACAAAGCCATATATGGTCTCAAAGAAGCACCCAGTGCTTGGTACACCGAGCTCACGAAATTTCTCATTTCTACTGGATTTTGCAAGACTCATTTTGATCAATCTTTATTTACCTTACACTCTCATAAAACTGTCATTTTCTTGCTTGTATATGTAGATGACATTGTTATTACAGGCAATAACTTGCAAACTATTAACAACATCAAGAGCGCACTCTCCAATCGTTTTTCACTCAAAGACGACCCCTACATTTTTCCTAGGCATTGAAGTCCTTCCACAATCAGCTGGATTATTTCTTTCTCAAACCAAGTACATAATGGACATCATGGAGGAGTTCTCTATGCAGAACTTCCATGGTGTTTCTACACCATTATCCACCACGAGTTCACTTAGGTTGAATGATGGCTCCCCTCCTACAAATGCAAAACAATATCAAAGTGCAATTGGCAAGCTCCAGTATCTTGCATTTACTAGACCGGACATAAGCTTTGCTATTCATAAGCTCTCCCAATTTATGCATCAGCCATATCACACACACTAGCAAGCAGTGAAGTGCCTCCTTCGGTATCTCAAATCAACTATCTATCATGGGCTTCTTTTTCACCATGGATCTAACGTTGCCCTTCATGTTTATACCGATGTAGATTGGGCAGGGGATGATACGCTCAAATTACACCTCCCCAAAGAAGTATAAGCGATCATTATCAAGTAAAGAACCAAACTTATAGGTTGGGGTCGATCCACGAGGAATATGGTCTAGACTTAAACTTATCTCACAATTATATCTGTTTAGTCAAATTATTTCCAAGGAAAGTAAACATGGGGGATTTTGTAAGTAAGTAAATAGATTGCTGCCTAAGTAACAAGCAAACAAGATTCAAACTTTGTTTTATCAATATGAGAAAGAAACTAAGGTCTCCACAAGCTCTTAACGCAGTAATCCTAATAATAGTAATCCATTCCTAGTGTTTAACATGCAAAGTTGGTAAGTTAGGTATCCTTAAGTGATTGGTCCTCCAAGTAGGGAATTTCACCACACAACTCGGTCCGTCTACGGGTGTATGCTTTACTAACCCTTACATTTACCCCAGATTAGTCGTCTTATCAATGTAGTTTAGTTTTCACCCTCACTCCAATTGACATCAAACTATTAGATAGCATCCACTAAATCTATGTTGTTTAATCCTTTTCTCATTCATTACCTCCTTGGTCCGGCAAGTAATAACGAGGTGAGTTCTAACGCGTGCACTCGTTAAAAAGACTTCTAAGCGAAAAGATTAACAATACATGCATATACACGATTCAAGAATTACTTAATTATTATTCATACTTTGTTAATTGCTCATGGTTCCCACAATCCTAGTTGTGGATTTAGCTACTCATGCTTGAGAGTTTACAATTCATAATTAAGTTGAAAGAATTCATGAATTTACAGTTAGGATAGATGAAATCCGAAATCTTGAATTGAATTTCAAAGTGAAAATTGTATAAAATGAAATCCGGAAATTTAATTGCTAAGAGTTTGCAAGTTAATTCCCAAAGAACAAAAACTAGAAGTTTACAATAATGTCTAACCCCCAAAAATGAGGATTACAACTCCTATTTATAGAAAACAAATCCTAAATTAAACAGGAATAAAAATAAGGAAATAAACTGCATGAGAGATACTTTAAAGGTAACATTGGTTCATTATTGTGGAAAGTAGCCTTAACCGACATAGAGACCATGTGAGATATAACATGGAACCTCGGTGTCTCCCACACCGAAAAGGGTTGTCCCACTTGCCAAGGTAGAACCATGAATCTAAGCTAAAGTTGATCCACTAGCTAATGTCTATCTAGACAATCATCCTATGGGTGCACATAAGTAAGGGATAAAGAGATTGCTACTAGATATCCGGCCTCAACTCGGGAGAGCTTCCATCTCAATATCCTCTTGGCGCTAAGCATAAATCCCATGGAGTAGTTATTAATCTTAGCTTGTCTTATCTTTAAAAGACATGGGTAGTCGCCACTTGTCTTATCATAGTATAGCTCCTTAGTCCATGCGTGAGAAAACCTTTCACCGACCATGATCTTTTTATAATAGCTTTTAAGGCCCATAGTCATTCACTTCATGCTAGTAATGCCCCTGATACTAATGGAAATAGTTTTGAAATAGTGGTCTCTAATCACTGATGGCATATCCAGATATCATACTAATCAAGACCTAATTTAGGAAAATAGCCCGAAAAGCATTGATGGCAAATCTAGATGTCATTCATGTCATGTGGCCAACCTTTATAGAACATATACACTCTC
This sequence comes from Solanum etuberosum, assembly GCA_029582245.1. Lineage (NCBI taxonomy): Eukaryota > Viridiplantae > Streptophyta > Magnoliopsida > Solanales > Solanaceae > Solanum > Solanum etuberosum. The sequence goes on along the minus strand of JAJONR010006590.1, from coordinate 24,860 downwards.
ATCTATAAGCTTTCTTGAGTCATAAACATAATTTCATGAGAATTCTTTTCAATAATTCATAAGTTTCATCATGTTTTCAAATTCAATGCATCCTCAACTTCATTACATCAATCTCCTCAAAAGGACATGCATATCTTCATAAATTCATCTTTCGTGGTTTATGATCAAAATCATGGTTTATGCATGGGTTCATGAGAAATCAACTTAAAAACATGAAATTACTTCAATTCATGCATAAAAGTCATAAAACAATCAATTATATCAACATTGAAAGGAACCCATGAAATGGAAGAAAACCCTAACTTCAATTGGAGATTCTATCTTTTCAAAATTGGAGAATTTAGTGACCCTACGGAGGAAAGGACTCCATAGGTGAATACTATCATACCTCAATGCCAAAAGCTTGCCTTCAATGGAGGAATTGGAGACTTGACTTGAAACCCTAAGTTGACTCCTTCTCCTTCAAGTTTTCTAGAGAGAGAAATATTTTGGAGAGGGAGACTTGTTCTTTTAGGAATTTGAGAGAATGATTTCAATTTGGGAAATTTGGGGGTAAAAACACTTATATAGGGCTTTGGGCAAAGGTTAAAACGACATAGTATTTGGCTAGAATAATTAGGCAAAGACCCAAAAGCCCCTAAGAAAATAAATATCGAGACCCGTCGAGGGCACAACCTACAGTTCGTTGGTCAGACCACGGACCGTACTGGTTGGCCGTCGTTTGTAGTTAAGAGACTGGATTCTCAACCTAGAATGACGGGACCCATCCACGGACCATGGTTCTATCGACGGTTCGTGGGTCCCGATCGTGGGTCTCGACTTTTGACCCTAGAATTTCTCTAAGTCTGGGACTCACCTACGAGACCTATCTATGGCTCGTGCATTGAATGACAGACCGTCCTGTTGAACCGTCTAAAAAGTACTGAAACTTGACACATTAGATATATTCTAACTTTCCACCCACGCCACTACCAACGGATCGTCACCCCACCTACGGGTCGTGGGTGGTGTCGTCTGTGCTGGCACCAACTGTGTGGAAAAACTGAAATTTTCTCCCTTTTTGAATCTGATGTGTTACATTATCTCCCCCTTGGGAACATTCTACATTATCTCCCCCTTGGAAACATTCATCCTCGAATAAGATTCAAGACATCATAAAGAGGGTAGAAACCTAATCTAGCAACCCAATCATTAATGCAATTTCATCTAAATGCACATAACCAAGGAGGAACCTTGACTCCAAGCTAAAACATACTTTTAAAACATCTTTTCATAAGACAAACATGCAAAATCATACTCAATGCACATAATCATGAGACAATCAATCAAGTTAAATCATATATTTGAAAAAAAATCAATTTTTTGATGAGCATGCATGCATGAGGAAACATGAGGATGACTAAGACACACGAATCCTAAAGAGTGAACCATGAGGGGCCAAGACCTCAAGCTAGACTAGAAGATAACGGAAGGAGAGAGGGATACAAAGAAAGCACATCGCCTCCAAGATTTCACCCACAAAACCATAACAAGGAACTCTTCAAAAATCCATATAGTTCTACTCACATACCAACCATGAAGCACACTATCTCCCCTTTGGGAGAAACCCCACTAGTCTTTTCAAATCCATCTCCCTCAATCCCAAACATAACACCAAAGGCTTAACAACTACTAAACCATTGATAAAAGTAAACACTTAAGAAGTTTCCACAAGGATTTCAAGGACAACTCCATACATAGAGTCTTACCATATTCAACGAAACACTTAATATCAAGCAATGCATAACAACAAGATAAAAGACCTTAACTCACCAATTACCGCATCCGGGGAACCTTCATGATCTTGTCGAGTTGGTAGAGCATATAACCTATCTTGTTCCCGACCACCACTAGGGCCGAAGGAAGGGTAGGGTTGAGCCCGTCGATTATTATCTCCCTCATTCCTAGCAACCATAGAATTCCTTATCCTATGATATGTTTCTCAACACCCAAAGCATGCATTTGAACTACCTAGACACTTACCCTTATGTCTTCTCCCACACTCCCGACACTCAGGCCACATTTTCACACTACCACCCTTACCTTGAGAATGATCACCTCCATCTAACATTGAATGTGAGAACTCACCATCATCCCTTCGTGCCCTCTTTGAATCCCTAGTTTTCTCCTTAAGTTTTTCTTCTTCTATTTGTTGTGCACGAACCATCAAACGGGAGACATCTATCTCCTTAACAAGCATGGCGGTTAGGCATTATTTGACCACTAAGTCGGAAACACCCGACATAAACTTACTCATCCTTGATCTTGGATCGGAAACCATAGTTGGATCATATTTAGACAATTGTATGAATTTCAAAGCATACTCATTCTCACTCATATCACCTTGGTGAAGGTTAATGAACTCGAGAACCTTTGTGTTTCTCATCTAAAGGGGAAAGAACCTATCAAGAAAAGCAACCTTAAATTTCTTCCAATCAAGAGGACCCTCATCTACCGCCCTCTCTTCTTTCCATAGGTTGAACCAAAATTAAGCAACACCCTTAAGTTGAGAAGGGGCCAATTCCACCATTTCCACCTGCGTCACTCCTGTGATCATCAACACCTTATACACCTCATCAATGAACTCTTGAGGATCTTCCTCAACGTTAGACCCATGAAATTCTGGAGGATTCATTTTAATAAAGTCCCTCACCCTTGTTGCCGCCGTACCCATCCTTGGGTTAATGGGAGCCACAACCTCTCTATTTTTTTGAGCCATCATAGCTTGGGCCAATGCATGAAATGCGGCTAGAAATTCATCATTTGTCACTTGCTCAGACAAAGGGTTGACCGGCACTCGGGCAACCTCTTTTCTCACATTTTCACAAACATTCCTATTCCTTCTCATAAGATTCCTTCGTGGAGGCATATTCTGAAAAGCATAAATAAGTGTTAGGAGAGAAAGACACCTAGAGTTACACTCTATCGCATGACTTTAGAGTAATGAAAAAAGTAAAACTTCCTAAACATCTTATAGCCTCTCATTCATAAATGTGGCGCGATTCACACGCATGAACAAGACTCTACTCGACGTGGCTTATGATACATCGTACGACCTTTCTAAACCTTTTGCTCTGAATACCAAGTTTGTCACACCCCAAGGTATCCCCTAGGTGTAACATGGTGTATAAGACCCCAAAAGGCTCCATACAAGCCACTTAGCATTCATCATACAAGATAATCGAATATAAAAGATTTAAAAGATGTTCCAACATATAAAATATTTATAGAGAAAAGGGGAAGTCTAAACATCGTCTCAAAGCCATCTAGTACATATGAAATGATCGGGGCGTAGCCCGTACATCATGTTCAAAAACTAAAAATAAAGGCAAAAGGGAAAGTAATCTCAGTCCTCGGAACATGAGGACTTACCAATCATCAAGCTTCTATATGAGATCCCTAGCTACGAAAGTGTGAATCTGTAAGGTAGGTCCCTACATTTGGAGAAATGTAGGCAAGAGTATGTGTTAGTGAAAACATGTATCAAGTATGATAGCCATGTATAAAAAAATTGAAAATATGCTTAAAAGGACATTTTCATGATATGCAAAGACCAAGTTAAAACATAAGATAAGAAGTTAGAAAGCATCATCGTAATCGTGGTCAATGCAAGTTAAATCATCTTTTAAAACACATGAGAGATACTTTAAAGGTAACATTGGTTCATTATTGTGGGAAGTAACCTTAACCGACATAAAGACCATGCGAGCTATAACATGGAACCTTGGTGTCTCCCACACCGAAAAAAGGTTTTCCTACTTGCCAAGGTAGAACCATGAATCTGAACTAAAGTGGATCCACTAGCTAATGTCTATCTAGACAATCATCCTATGAGGGTACATAGGTAAGGAATAAGGATATTGCTACTAGAAACCCGGCCTCAACTCGGGAGAGATTCCATCTCAATATCCTCTCGGTGCTAAGCATAAATCCACAGAGTAGTTATTAATCTTAACTTATCGTATATTTAAAAGACATGGGTAGTCCCCTTGTCTTATTATAGGATAGTTCCTTAGATAATGCATGAGAAAACCTTTTACAGTCCATGATCTTATCATAAAAGCTTTTAAGGCCCATAGTCATTCATTTCATGCTACAAATGCTCCTAATACTAATGGAAATATTTTTGAAATCGTGGTCCCTAATCATTGATGGCATATCTGGATACCATACTAATCAAGACCTTATTTAGGAAACTAGCCCGAAAAGTATTGATGGCAAATCTAGATGTCATTCATGTCATGTGGCAAAGCTTCATAGAACAAATAAAGACTCTCATCTATAAGCTTTCTTGAACATGCATTCTTTTCAATAATTCATAAGTTTCATCATGATTTCAAAGTCAATGCATCCTCAACTTCATTATATCAATCTCCTCAAAAGGACATGCATATCTTCATAAATTCATCTTTCATGGGTTATGATCAAAATAATGGGTTATGCATGGGTTCATGAGAATTCAACTTAAAAACATGTAATTAATTCAATTCATGCATGGGGTAGATACCGGATTCCATGTAGTAGCTCACATGGTCTCTATGTCGGTTAAGGCTACTTTCCAGAATAATGATGAACTAAGGTTACTTCTAGAAGTATCTCACATGTGTTCAAAGATAATTTTACTTGCATTGACCATAATCGTGATTATGCTTTTAACCTCTTATCTTATGTTTTAAGTTGGTCTTTGCACATCACGAAAATGTCCTTTTAGCATGATTTTATAACAATATGCATTGCTATCATACTTGGTATATTTTTGTACTAACACATACTATTGGCTGCCTTGTTTCCTAAATGTGGGGTCTGACGCTCCGATTCTACATCCCCGTGGCTAGTGATCACTCTAGTAGTTTTGAGAAGTGGTGAGTCCTCATGTTCCGAGGACCAAACCTTTTATTGCTTATTGTCTTTACTTTTCAGATTTTGTTTGTGATTATGGGTTACGTACCGATCACTCTTGATGTAATACATAGCTTTTGAGACTATGTAGATTTGCGCTTCGTTTTTGACAAACTCTTTATGATATAAATTGTCTTTTAAACTCTTAAACTCTATTATCTTGTATGATGTATGCTAAGTGGGTTGTGTAGGGCCTTTCGAGGTCCTATGCGCCATGTCACGTCGAGGTCTTATGCGCCATGTCACGTCGGGGTCCTATGCGCTATGCCATGTCTAGGGTCTACTTTGGGTTGTGACAAACTTAGTATTCAGAGCAAAAGGTTTAGAAAGGTCGTAGGATTTCTCATTAGCCACGTCGAGTAGAGTCTTGTTCAAGAGTTTGAAGCGCGCCACATTTATGAATAAAAAGCTATAAGATGATTCGGAAACTCCATTTCTTTCATTACTCCAAGTCGTGCGATAGAGTGTAACTCTATATGTACTTTCTCCTAATCCTAATCTGATGATTTTCAGGATATGGCCCCTCGAAGAGAATACTTTAGGAGGAATGCGAATGAGAATGTGGAACGAGAAGCACCTCATCAAGCTCCTCAAGTTTCGGTCGACCCTTAGGCCGAGCAACTGACTAATGTGGAGTTTAGGGTCAGGTGTTGGCTCGAGACATGATAGCTCAAGCCAATAGGGAGGTTGTGGTCCCTTTGAACCCAAATATGGGTACATCGGTATATAGAGTGAGGGGCTTCACTAGAATGAATACCCTGGAGTTTCATGGTTCCAAGGTTGAGGAAGATCCTCAAGAGTTCATTAATGAAGTGTATATGGTGTTGTTGATCATGGGAGTGACGCCGGTAGAAAAGGCAGAATTGGATGCTTACCAACTTAAAGTTGTTGCTTAAGTTTGGCTCAACCAATGGAAGGAAGGGAGGGCGGATGATGCAGGTCCTCTCGATTAGGAAATGTTTAAGGTTGCTTTCCTTGATAGGTTATTTCCCCTTGAGATGAGGGAGGCAAAGGTACTTGAATTCATCAACCTCCATCAAGGAAACATGAGTGTAAAGGAATATGCTTTGAAGTTCACACAATTGTCTAATTATTCTCCTACTATGGTTGTCGATCCTAGGGCAAGGATGAGTAAGTTTGTTTTGAGAGTGTCCGAGATGGTATTCAAAGAATGTCATACCGCTATGCTTGTCAATGATATGGACATTTCTCATCTTATGGTGCATGCTCAACAAATAGAAGAAGAGAAACTTAAGGAAAGATATAGGGAGACAAAAAAGGCAAGGGCCGGTAATATTGAATTTTCACATTCAAGGTCCGATGGACATGGTCGTTCTTAGTACCGACAAAAAATTTCCGGTCAAGGATCTTCAAATGCTCCTCCTAGGTTCAACAAAGATAGGGTGTCCAACCCTAAGCTTCAAGGAGGAAATGGTAGTGGATATTCGTTGTCTACTTGTGCTAAGTATGGAAGGAAGCATGAGGGTAAATGCTTAGCCGGTACGGATGGTTGCTATGGTTGTGGTAACACTGGCCATAAGATAAGGGATTATCCAACACTTACGGCTAAGGGAAGAGAAGGTAAGCAAGCTCCGCCTAGTGGTTCGGGTGCAAGTGCTCCAAAGCAGAACCGATTCTATGCACTTCAGACTCGTCATGATATATTTAAAATCTTTTATCTTGATGTTTATGCCTTACTTGATCTCGGTGCTACCTTGTCTTTTGCGATGCCATATGTGGCTATGAGGTTTGATATTCTTCCGGATGTGATGTTAGACCCGTTTTCTGTCTCTACTCCTATCGGTGAATCTATTGTAGTTAAGAGAGTCTATAGAAATTGTTTCGTCTCCTTATCCCATAGAGTCACTCATGTTGATCTTGTAATGATGGACATGCTAGATTTTTATGTCATTCTTGATATGGATTGGTTGCATTCATGTTATGCTTCTATTGATAGTAGAACCCGAGTGGTCAATTTTTAGTTTTCAAATGAGCCTATCCTAGAGTGGGAAGGAGGAAATTCTATGCCGAAAGGTCGGTTTGTTTCTTGTCTTAAATATAGAAAGATTATTTCTAAGGGTTGCATATACCATCAAGTTAGGGTGAGGGATATGGATTTCAAAACCCCTACTCTTGAGTCGGTCCTAATGTAAATGAGTTTTTGGAAGTCTTTCCTAATGATCTACCCGGTATTCCTCATGAAAGGGAAATCGACTTCGGTAATGACCTTCTCCCAGATACGCAACCTATCTCTATTCCTCCTTACCGAATGTCTTTGGCAAAACATAAGGGATTAAAAGATAAATTGAAAGATTTGTTGGATAAGGGTTCCATCCGACTGAGTATCTCTCGATGGGGTGCTCCAGTTTTATTTGTTTGAAAGAAAGATGGTTCACTTTGCATGTGTATTGACTACCGGCAGTTGAACAAGGTTATTGTTAAGAACAAATATCCTCTTCCAAGTATATATGATTTGTTTGATCAACTACCAGGAGCAAGTTACTTCTCTAAGATTGACCTCTGGTCGGGTTATCACCAATTGAGGGTGAAAGAGGATGACATTTCGAAGACAGCTTCTTGAACTCGGTATGGTCATTATGAGTTTTTGGTAATGTCCTTTGGCTTAACTAATGCTCCGGCCGCATTTATGAATTTGACGAATAAGGTATTTAGACAATACCTCTACATGTTTGTGATTTTGTTCATTGATTATATATTGATCTATTCAAAGAGTAAAGACGAGCATACCAATCATTTGAGGATTGTGCTGCATGTCCTCAAGGACCAACACATTTTTGCAAAGTTTAGTAAATGTGAGTTTTGGTTATATTATGTGGCTTTTATTGGTCACATTGTTTCTGGATATGGTATTGAGGTAGATCCAAAGAAGACAGATGCGGTTAAGAGTTGGCCTAGACCTCTATCCCCTTCGGATATTAAAAGTTTCTTGGGTTTAGCCGGTTACTATAGAAGGTTTGTGGAAGGGTTTTCTTCGATTGCCTCTCCATTGACGACATTGACCCAAAAGAAAGCCAAATTCTTATGGTCGGAAGCTTGTGAAAAGAGTTTTCAGGAATTGAAAGAGACTTACTTCTGCTCCGGTGTTGACTTTACCAGAAGGAACCAATAGATTTGTTTTTTATTGTGATGCTTCAAGAATTGGGTTAGGATGTGTCCTTATGCAAAATGGGTAAGTCATTTCCTATGCCTCAAGGCAATTTAAGGTGCATGAAAAGAACTATCCTACCCATGATTTAGAACTAGTGGCAGTTGTGTTTGCTTTGAACATTTGGAGGCATTACTTATACGGTGTTCATGTCGATGTCTTTACCGACCTCAAAAGTTTGCAATATGTGTTTAAACAGAAGGATCTAAATCTTCTCTAAAGAAGGTGGCTTGAGTTACTAAAGGATTATGATTTGAGTGTTCTCTATCACCCCCGATAAAGCAAATGTGGTGGTGGATGCTCTTAGTCGATTGAAAATGGGTAGTGTTGCTCATATAGAGGAAAGTAAGAAGGAATTTGTTTGAGATGTTCATAGATTTGCCCGAATGGGTGTTCGGTAGGTTGAATCTAGTAAAGGTGGTGTTATAGTCCATAATGGTTCGGAATCGTCATTTATGTCGGATGTGAAAGCAAAGCAAGGTCTTGATCTGACTTTGGTTGAATTGAAGAAAGAGGTTCTTAAAAAGTCCATTGAGGCTTTCTCCCAAGGGGGAGATGCAGTGCTTAGATATCAAGGTCGTTTGTGTGTTCCTAATGTAAATGACTTGATAAAGTAGATCTTATCAGAAGTCTATAGTTCACGATATTCCATTCACCTAGGAGCCACCAAGATGTATCGTGACTTGCGGGAGGTCTAATTGTGGAATGGTATGAAGAAGAATATTGAGGAATTTATGGCTACGTGTCCTAATTATCAACAAGTGAAAGTTGAGCATCAGAAGCCGGGAGGTTTGTCCTAAGGATCAGTATTCTTACTTGGAAATGGGAAGATTTGAATATGGACTTCATTGTTGAGTTGCCTCACACGCGGTCACAACATGATTCGTTTTGGGTTATAGTAGATTGTATGACGAAATCGGCTCATTTAATTCCTATCAAGGTTTCTTATTCGGCGGAGGACTATGCTAAGTTGTACTTTAGAGAAATGGTTAGGTTTTATGGAGCGCCCTTGTCCATTATCTCCGATCGTGGTACCCGATTCACTTCTCAATTTTGGAATCTTTCAAAAAGAGGCTTGGTACTCGTGTCAAGATTGGTACGGCCTTTCACCCATAAACCGATAGGCAAGCAGAGCGTACTATCCAAACTATGGAAGATATGATGAGACCGTGTGTAATTGATTTCAAGGGTAATTGGGATGATCACTTGCCTTTGATTGAATTTGCATAAAATAACAGCTATCACTCAAGTATTGGTATGGCTCCATTTGAGGCTCTATATGGTAGGAGGTGTAGATCTCCTATAGGTTAGTTTGAAGTGGGTGAAGTTGCGTTGATAGGTTTCGAATTGGTACATGAGGCTATGGAGAAAGTTCGGCTTATTAGAGAAAGGTAGAAAATGACTCAAAGTCGTCAAAAGTCCTATGTCGATGTTAGAAGAAGTTATCTTGAGTTCGATGTGAATTATTAGGTCTAATTGAAAATTTCACCCATGAAGGGTGTAATGAGATTTGGAAAGAAAAGGAAGCTTAGTCCCCGTTATGTTGGCCCATATCAGATCTTGAGGCGTATTGGTAAAGTTGATTATGAACTTGAATTGGCTAATCACTTGCCATCGGTGCATCCGGTTTTTCATGTCTCCTTGTTGAAGAAATGTGTTGGTGATACGACATCTATAGTACCATTAGAGAATCTTGGCATAAAGGATAGACTATCTTATGAAGAAGACCCAGTTGAGATCTTGGACCGGCAAGTTAGGAAGTTGAGAAATTAAGAAATTGCTTCTCTGAATGATCTTTGGAGAAATCAGTTAGTTGAGGGTGCTACTTGGGAGGTTGAGGCCGATATGATGTCTCGTTATCCTCATTTCTTTCCCTTCGTCCCTATCTAGCTTGAGGTATCGAGTTCCTCATGGTTTACTCTTTTGGTGTCATGTGTCTTAGATATTCCCATGATTCCTCATTTATGCATGTTCATGAAAAACTTGATTTTTGAGAAAAATGAGTTAGATTGATTTATTTCTTCATGTATATGTCCATTTGAGTATGAGTTGCATATAGACCTTATGAAATGATGTTATGAACATGCTTTAGCTTGGAGTTAAAGTTTCCTCCTCAGATATGTGCATTTTCGTGATTACATTCATGTTGGGCTGCTAGGTCTAGTTCCTACCCTCTTTTTGATGTTTTGAAACTCATTTAAGCACGAATGTTCTCAAGGGGGAGATATTGTAACACCTCAGATAGGAGTAAGGCTATAAAGGGGTCATACGAGCATGTCAAAAACCATAAATGGACCATGAAACCCTCCACGGAGCCCTAGACGGGCCGTGTAGGGGACCACGGTCCATTAAGTGTCTCGTGAAACATTTCTAGAACTGAGGCAATTGGTCACCTTGATGGTGACCCAGACGGCCCGTAGTGATCTTGATGGCGTGTCAAATGGGTCGTACAAGTCACCTAGTTGGTAGGGTGTTATCCAAGGCCATTGTAAAGGACCACATACGTCTAAACGGTCAGTGAAGCTTCACACGGACCGTGAAGTCGTCCGTGAAGGAGACTTGACAGACTTAGAGTTTAGGGTCAACTTTAAATGATCATATATTTTAGTAAAAAATAAATTAGGTTGCCCATGACTTATTAAATTAAAGATCTTTGAGTTCTCTTTCCAACGCCACCAAGTTTGCCTAATTCCAAGCTTGGAGTAAAAAGTTATGCCCGAAATAGTGAAGTCATGTCCGACAGAGCATCTTCACGACCCACTTGAGCATCACGACCCGTGAAGTCCTTCTAGAGAGTCATCTCGGTAGTTTTAAGTCAGGGTCATCCAGTCTTTTCCCAATTGTTTTAACCCAATACTACGTCGTTTTACCTTCTACCCTAGGCCTTATATAATGAATTTAAGCCCTCCAAATCACCCAATTCATTTCATTCTCTTTAATTCCAAAAGTTGATCAAGTTCATCCTCCCCTAATATTTCTCTCTCTAAGGAAGAAGAAGAAATCAAGTTAGGGTTTAAAGATCAAGTCTCCCAATTCACCAATTGCTTGAGGGATTTGAACTCCAAGGTATGATAGTCTTCACCTATGGAGCTTTTTCCTCTATAGGGTTCCTAAATTCTCTAATTTTGTAAAGGTAGATTCCCCAATAAAAGTAGGGTTTTATTCAATTGCCATGGTTCCTTCAATGTTGATCCAATTGATTGTTTTATGTCTTCTTATGTATGAATTGAAGAAATTACATTATTTAAGTTGAATTTCCCATGAACCCATGCATAACCTATGTTTTCTATACTATGGTGATTGAAAGTGAGTTTTGAACTATGAAAAGATGAATTTATGAAGATATGCATGTTTTTATGAAATTGATGGAAAATGATTTGAGTTGCTTTGAGAGTAAAGCATAAATTTTTTTAATTGTTGAGTGTTATGAAAGGATTTCTCACATATTACTCAATGCATGAATGTGAAAGGGTTTTCCCACGTAAAGGATTCTTAAGATTCAAAGGTTTTCTCAACTAAACTTTGAATCGAGATTTAAGAGCTATTCTAAAGAAACCTAGCTTGGATTGGCTACTTGATGTGCCATCCATGGATGAGAAGGCAAGTGGCGATTCCTCATGCCTCTTAATGATAAGAAAAGTTAAGATAATGACTATTCCATGGGATTTACGCTTAGCAATGATAGGATATTGAGATGGTAGCTCTCCCGTAGCTTGATGGCGGGTTTCTAGTAGCAATCTCATTATTCCATACCTATGTGCCCCCATAGGATGATTGTCTTAGATAAACATTAGCTAGTGGATCCACGTAAGCTAGAAGTTATGGTCCTTACCTTGGCAAGTAGGACACCCCTTTTCGATGTGGGGTAGACGCCGAATTCCATGTTATAGCTCACATGGTCTCTATGTCGGTTAAGGCTACTTCTCACAATAATGATGAACTAAGGTTACTTCTAGAAGTATCTCACAATAGTTCAAATATGATTTTACTTGCATTTACCATGATCATGATTATGCTTTTAACCTCCTATCTTATGTTTTGCTCCCTCTGTTTCAAAAAGAATGTCCTAGTTTGACTTGGAACGGAGTTTAAGAAAAGAAAGAAGACTTTTAAATCTTGTGGTTCTAAATTAAAGTTATGTCAAATGTACCAAAATGCCCTTTAATCTTGTGATCTTAAACATGTCACGTGGAAAGTTGAAGTTAAAGTGTTGCCAAAAAATGAAAGGGGTCATTCTTTTTGAAACAAACTAAAAAGAAAATGAGGCCATTCTTTTTGAAACGGAGGGAGTAACTTGGTCTTTGCATATCACGAAAATGTCCTTTTAGCATGATTTTATAACTCTATGCATTGTTATCACACTTGGTACATCTTTGTACTAACGCATACTCTTGCCTACATCATTTCCCAAATATAGGGTCTGACACTCCGATTCCGTATTCCCGTGGCTAGTGATTACTCTAGTAGTTTTGACAAGTGGTGAGTCCTCATGTTTCGAGGACCGAACCTTTTGTTTCTTATTGTCCTTACTTTTCAGATATTGTATGTGATTATGGGTTACGTCTTGATCACTCTTAATGTAATAGAGGGCTTTTGAGACTATGTAGACTTCCGCTTCATCTTTGACAAACTCTTTATGATATAAATTATCTTTTAAACTCTATTATCTTGTATGATGTATGCTAAGTGTCTTGTATATGGCCATTCGGAGTCCTATGCGCCATGTCACGTCGGGGTTCTATGTGCCATCTCACGTCTAGGATCTACTTTGGGTTGTGACATTATGATATTTGAAACAATAGGTATTTCATGTGCATGTTAAAATTTAGAACTTTCTATCGTTCATATAGCATCCTATTCAAATCCATCAAAATAAAGGCTAAATTGTTATAAGCTTCCCGAAATAAATATTATAGTCTCAACATTCACCATTTTTAGTCAATTCTCTCTATCACTCTTTATCTTCCATGTCTCTTCTTCTATGCCCATCATTTATTCTCCTCCCCATCTTCTCTTCTTCTCTACCCTTCCTCTATTCTTATCAGTTGCCCCCCCCCCCCATCTCCCCACCACTCCTTCTCTTCAAATGAATTAGTGTTTGAAATTGCTGTTAAAGGTTGCCCAAATCTGGAGTTGTTAGCGAAGATCTTTATTTGAGATGGTGAAAATCCCGTGCAGTTTGTGGATTTTAGGTGTTTGATGAAGGAGCTTTAGTTATGGTTTCACCAAGTTGAACTTTTTATGTTTGGTTTTGCGATGATCGATGGTGTTTCATAGAAAATAGGAAGTTGTTAGTGGCCTCATGGTGGAGTCGAGTAATCGTTCTACTCTTTCTAAGAATTTCAAGAAATTGTTAGTTGCTTTTGCACTTGAAATTTCCAAATGAAACAAGATAAAGAATAGGAATAGCTTCACAGAACCTTCGAACTAGAATTTGACGGGGATAAGCCGAAAATTCAAACACCATTATTATATTTTAACATGTTTTAGGATATATATAAGGCTATGACGTCCCATGTAATCACAAACAAAAAAAATTATTTCATGTGTCAACATGCTTACATTTTATCGTAGTTTCTTTATTTGTTTTATAAGGCATTTTACTGTAGTTTCATACCAAAAGATTCTCTCTCGAAAATTAAAATACATATTTATGTGAAATATGATATGTATGTCACTGAAGCATAATGTGTGTTTATACATACCTTTTCTTTTCCACCTCGAGATGTAATCTAAACAAAAAGGCGGTGTAGATCTAGTGGTGTTTCTGCTACATGAGGGATCTTGTACACCAAGGAAAGTTAGAATGAAGGGAGGAAAGATCACATTGACGTTTATCAGAAAAAAGATAACCACACTTCATCATCAATATATATTTTGCTTACTCTTTAAGTAGTTAGTCAATTTGACGTCACGACCCAAGACTACCACGTAGACGTGACATGATGTCTAAAGCCACGAGTGACCTCAAGCTAATAACATGGCATAGCATGAAACTAAGATAGCATATATAACTGAAATAATAAGAAAAGGAGAATAAAGTCTCAAACGACTAGCATAGCATAAAAGAAAAATATGAAACAAGGATTGCATACACAGAACACTAAAGTATGAAAAGCCTCTAAAAATAACTGAGTGTCTAGGACAAGTCTCTAGCTCAGTCGAAATATCTGAAAACTTAAAGTAAAATCTCAAATGAACATAGGAAGGTATGTACCCAAACTATGAGGACTCACAAAAACGGTGCAATGTTGTTGGGAATCTATACTAACCATGAGCTAGATAATGCCAGTAAGAAATTATATTATGAAATAATATAGGGAGAAAAATTTACGGTTAGTACTCGAAATGTACTGCGTAAGGGAGAATACATAAACATGACATGATAACATAATAAATCTATAAAATATGATAATGCAATGTCCAAGTAAATATAATATGAAAATAGATTTTCTAATTTGGAAAAAAATAGTACAAGGTCATGCAATATCTGGAGATCATATCATAAGGTGGGAGATACCGTTAACCGACATAAACAATGTTAGCTAAAATATGAAATTCAATGTACTTCTCCCACACCGAAAAGAGAGTGTCTTACTTGGCAAGATAAGGACCATGAAATCTGAGCTAAGGCAGATCCACTAGCTAATGTCTATTTGAGATCAGACTTACGAGGCACATAGTTCTAGGCTAAAGAGATTTCTACTAAAGGTTTCATGCCTCTACTAACGTGTGAACCTTCATCTCTATTTCCACTGGGTGTTAAGTAAATTTCAAATGGAAAACATGTATGAATCTAGAAATAATAATTTTTTATATATATAGAACAAAGTATCCTTGGTCCACCTATGTAGGTCCCCAAAATTCAGGAAATTACTTTTTCTTTATGTGTATTTTTAGGTTTTCTTCCTAATTTACTCTTTCTTTTTGTGTGTTTTTAGGCTTTCTTCCTACTTTACCCTTTATTTTAAAGTTAAAACCCATAACTTAAACTTGTGTCCCTTTGGCGATGACGATAAAAACTAGGAAACTAGTAAATGTTGCAGCCTCTTCTTCTTTGTGATAATTATTTTCATCCGTAATTTCCTTGGAACATCAAATTCCAACAGTCGCTTATTAGATTACCAGTAACACACAAATTCGTTTTTCCCTTTTTCCTTTTCCTGTTTACAGTTCCAACTTCCATTCAAGTACTTTTACCGTTTTCCTGCTTCGATATGATTTCTGCACTTGATTTAGTGCATAATGTGGAATTTTCTCTGTAAAAATAGCATTTTGATGTAAAAAAAAATTCTAAATCACTTATTGACTAATTTTTGTGTTCTCCTCTTTTCAAGTTTTAGCAATTGCTCTCTACAATCAAGTTTCGAACCTCTCATAAAAAAATTACACGCAAAAGCTAATTACACACATTTGTGCTTTATGATTTCAACTGGTCTCTATATTTAGTAGTTTTTATTGGGTAGAATAATTACGTTATTTCCTTGTGCATTCTTATATTTATGGCTTTGTAGCAAGGAATATAGAGGAGTGAGCTTGTGAGTATTGGGGTCACACATCATAATCCTAACAAAAGGAAACATTTCAGGGCTTTTGGGTAATGAGTAAAAACTATTGAATGTCTCCCTCACTACCTTTTCTTTATCTGAGCTATCACTTTTAGATATAAAAATTATATGTAACTTAACATAGATTGGAGTTACATCAGCCAAACACACATAAAATACGATACTTTTACATATGTTGCTTGGTATAATGTTTTTTTATGGTTTAGATCCTTAATGAGAATGCTTCTAATTATGAATTGTAGTTCTCTCTTAAGAAATAAACGGATATGGTATTTTGTCAATTTCTGATTTACATTCATATAATGGAGAGACTAAGCATTGTGTTACATTTATTTTCTATTTTCAATGACTCCGTTGATATATTTTTCACACCATTCATTCACACATATACACATTTCATAACTTTCATATAAATTCTTTTGTTAAGCTAACTCTTAACGCATCAAGCATATCTCAACCTTCAGAAGTTTATTGTACCTAATCATGATATTTATTTGTTTTTAGAAAAGGACGTGAAAAAAATGAAATTTTGATGTGAATACTAAAAATCCCTCACTTAGCCGATTCAAAGATAAAATGTATGTACGAGATTTTGTTTGGTCCTTGAGAAAAACAAATTATGTTGGATATTACATGATCAAATAGTCATAGTACAGAAATATAAAACGAGTGTGAAATGTGAAAAATAGTCCTTAATTTGTGAAACTTTTGACGATCTGGATATTGACAGAAGATAAAGAATCGGGGGGTTCGACAATAATGCAGACATAGGCAAGGAAGAAAAGAAAAAATAGAAACGGGGAAAATAATGAACAGGAAAGAAAACTAATAAGGAAAACAGTGGCACTAAGCAATAGTAGGACTACTAGTGAAAATAAATTTATTTTTTAGTTTTTTAGGAATGTTTCAATAATTATGTTTACTCATATATAGGACTAATAAGTTTATGAGTTTATTGATGTTTTATTAACCGTGTGAAGCGCGACAAGTTCACTAGTAATCTAATAATACTGAATAATTTATGAAAATACTTGTTTATCATGGGTTCATGAAAATATCATTGAATTATATAATCAATTCATGCATAATAAGATCAATCATGAAGAAGAAACTAAAATTCAATAAGAACCCATAAGAAATGATGAAATCCTAGAATTAAGGAAGATCATAGATCGGTGAAGAAGGACCCATTGATGAAGTTCCCACATACCTTGATAGAATCCCTAGGTTAAATCCTTCAATGGAAACTTAAGATCTTTGAGCCCTAGATTGCTTTAGGGAGAAAACTTGAGAGAGAAGGAAGTCGAATTTGGGAGAGTGAATGGGGTGGTTAGGGGTCTTAGGGATCAATTACCCTTATAAATAAGCCTAAATCAATGTATTACAGGTATCAAAAGAATGGAAAAAAGACTCAATTAACCTTGAATAAAAACTGTTGAATAGGCTTTATGGGACCATTTACGGGCCGTAGTTCCATTTACGATCTATAGAATGAAATCAACTTAAAATCCTTAGCTTAGAACTTTGAACCACGAACAACTTATGTGACCTGTAAAACATTTTATGAACCATACTGTTCACTTCTAGAATCCCAACTACTGAAATCACAAAGTCTCTGAAGGATGAACTACGAAATCATTCTACGACTCGTAGTCCTTTGTACGACTCTTACTATCCTCTTGTGGAAATCAATGTATTGAATTTTCCCAACTCTTAAGTCTGACCCTACAAGGCCCAACTATGACTCGTGGTTCCTTTTATGAGCCGTATTGTTGGCTCGTAGTTTGAAACCTAAGGTCCTGAATTCTGAAATTACTCAACTCATTTCTACGAGCTTATCCATGACTCATACAAACATTCATGATCCGTAAAGACTCTTTCATTCTATCTAAGTCACATTCCAACTTTTAGAACTTCTTTAAAAAAGGTAGAGTGCGACCCCTAAACACATGTATGGTCCATAAATCAAATCGTAGTCACTAGCACACTTAACCTAATTTCTGAAAACTCAACCACAACTTATTTCCACAAGCCGTAAACCATTCTACGACCCATTACTACTATTCGTAAACATCAAAAAGTTCCTTGATTCCATCTTAGCTAGGCACTTCTGAGGGTTATAATATCTCCCTCTTGAGAACATTCATCCTCAAATGAGATTCAACTAGGCATGAAAAGAGTAGGGAAAGATCTAAACTTGGTATGTTTGCCACGACCCGAGCCTACACCCTATACGTGGCCGGCACTCGAGAACCATTGTTGGCCCTCAAGCGAACCTTCATCCTGGTACAAGCGGAAGACTAACTCAAGCATACATAAGCATCAAATTGAAAGAAACGTTTAAAAACAGTTTACTGAATCTCAAAACATTGTTGAATATACTGAGTATGAAACATAAGTTTTAAATAAAACATCTGAAACTGAAAAACTCTCCAAAATTGTCTATCTATGAAGCCTCTACTATACAAAGATGAGTGTCGGGACAACACCCACAACTCCTCAAAAGAACTAATACTAACAACTCATAAAACTGGAGAACTCTGAAAGTAAGGAGGTCTCACTCATAAGCAGACGAGCAGATGAAGTGATCTCAACAGACTCTTGTTGAGGATCATAATAACCTGTATCTGCATCATTAAAAGATACAGATCGAATGACATCAGTACATTGAATGTACGAGTATGTAATATAGCTGAATAACAAATAACTGAAAGAAAGGACTGCAATAGATAACAATGTACTCAAGCTGAATGTAAAGAAATAAAGGAGTTAAATCATTTAAAGCTTTACAAAATACTTTCTCATCTCTGAACTCAACATAATAACTGATATATAAAAATATACTTTAACTCTATTGGGAGATTCTCTAACTGACAATCATCACTATGAGCTACATGATGATAAAGCATCTCGCCCACGCTGCCAGAATTGTCCTATACCTAGTCGGGATATAGGACACCTCAACTAAGTGGATCCACTAAGCTATGCTTAAAAAGTTATAAGGAATCATCTAAAAAGTATGACCTTTTACCCATGTTGGCACACATGGTTTATGAGAATTTTGAGTTGTCTGAACTCATCCTTATATCGGTGCTCAATACTACTCCCAATAACATATACTCATGCTCATATGTTTAAAAACATATGAGCATGAGTATATGTTCTGGTTTGAGATAATTGCTCAAACTACCCTCTTAAAAGAGGTAACTGCTCTTGAAATATCTTTTAAACTCATAACTCATTTAGAAATTTCAGTTTCTCTTTTATCAATGTAAAAATTGATACCTCTTGGAATACATAGTCCCCTTATACTCTTAATCAACTGATACTTGAAAACTCTTTCTCAAAACATATCAAAATCATATTATAGTATGATCATTGATGACTCGAGAAGTCATACTGCATAAACATTGATGGTATATCTAGATACCATACTACTCATACATTGATGGCATACTCGATTGTCATACTAATCATATTTTAGAAAAATCTTTTCTCAAAATTCATCTTTACTTTCTCAAAACTCAGTTTAATAACTCAAGTGTTGGCTTTAAAAAGTTTCTCAAAATTTATGACTCAATATAGGGTTCATGATGAATTATAGACATGAACAAATCAACTCAAAGATCTCAATAACAATATAGAAACTCAATACTCAGAATTCAAGAACTCAAAACTCAGAACTCAACGATACTTCTCATCTCAAGAATACTCAATTCATAGGGTTCATACTAAAATATAGACATGAACGAATCTACTCCAGAATCTTAATGCATAACATATAGCAATTCAATAATTAGGAATAGAATTTTAAAAAGAAACAGAAACTCGAGAACTCAAAATCAACTCATCTCAAGAATACTCAAATCTAGGGGTGGAATCCTAAGTTTCTCTTGTACTGATTTGAAATTAGATGTATT
The DNA here is from genome assembly GCA_029582245.1 of Solanum etuberosum. NCBI lineage: Eukaryota > Viridiplantae > Streptophyta > Magnoliopsida > Solanales > Solanaceae > Solanum > Solanum etuberosum. The sequence continues at coordinate 5,268 of JAJONR010006590.1, read as the reverse complement.
GTGTGAGGACGAACTAGTCCAACACTACTTGTCCAATACTATGATAGCCTTACATACCTGGAATAACAAGGTTCTTAAAGAAATTTGAATAAAAACTTGATTAGAAGCCTTGAAACCCTAGCTTGAAGGTAAACAGTCAAGAAAACCTTTCTAGAGATTCTTGAAATCTCTATGGCCAAGAATTATGATTTTCATTAGTGATTCATAATTGTATGGAGGAATTTGAGTTGAAAATAATGAAATTCTTGGAGAAAGACTTACCTTGAAGAAGAATCTTGAAAAAGATTGAAGGAATCTTGAATGGAGTCTTCTACTTTGATTTTTCCTTAGGGTTTTGTCTTAGGATTTGAGAAAGAAGAGAATGATGGATTAAGAGATGAAAATATGATTGTTTTGGGTCTTTAATTAGTCAAGAAATTTGTTTAGGGTTTTCTTAGAGGTAAAAAGACAAAAACGACCCTTTTTAATGTTTTTCCGTCGTCTAATTCGTTACTTCAATGTATCAGGTTACTAAAATGGTCATAACTTCTTACTCAAAACATGGATTGATGCAAAATTGGTGGCGTTGGAAAGAAGATTCAAATACCTTTAATTTGATAGTTTATTGGCCACGTAACTCTTTATATTCTAAGAGATATGGTCGTTTGAAGTTGACTCAAATAGAATCTTACATCAAAATTTAATCGATAAGGAAACTTTCAACTCAACTTTGTGCTAGGAGATTCTAGTGACCTTAATTGATAACCAAAATCATTATCACACTAAATAATTGACCTTCACACATATGGGCAATTTAAGAATCACCCCATATGACGTTACATGTAAATGAAGAATAGTTCGGGTTGGAGTTACTCAAGCATTATGAAATGAGTATTCTCTATCACCGAGGTAAGGCTAATGTTGTTGCTGATGCTTTGAGCAGATTGTATATGGGTAGTACTGCCCATGTTGAGGAAGGCAAGAAAGAGTTAGCCAAAGATGTGCACAGACTTGCATGATTGGGAGTCCGGTTAATGGATTCCAATGAAGGTGGAGTGGTGGTGATGAATGGGGCTGAATCATCACTAGTGTCCGAAGTGAAAGAGAAACAAGACCAAGACCCTATTTTTCTTGAATTGAAGGCAAATGTTTATAAGCAGAAAGTTATGGCTTTTGAACAAGGGGGAAATGGTGTGTTGAGGTATCAAGGTAGATTGTGTGTACCAAAGGTGGATGAACTCCAAGAGAGGATCATGGAGGAAGCTCATAGTTCTAGATACTCTATCCACTGTGGTTCCACAAAGATGTATCGTGACTTGAGAGAACTCTATTAGTGGAGTAGTATGAAGAGGTGTATTGCAGAGTTCGTTGCTAAGTGGCCGAATTGCCAACAAGGCAACGGGGAGCACCAGAGGCCCGGTGGTATGGCTCAGAACATAGATCTTTCGGAATGGAAGTGGGAGATGATCAATATGTATTTCATTACTGGTTTTTCGCGGTCTCGCAGACAACATGATTCGATTTGGGTGATTGTAGATTGAATGATTAAATCAGCCCATTTCTTGTCGGTAAAGACTACCTACTCAGTAGAAGATTATGCCAGATTATATATTCAAGAGGTAGTCAGACTTCATGGCGTTCCGGTGTCCATCATTTCAGATAGAGGTGCGCAATTCACCGCACAATTTTGAAAGTATTTCCAGAAAGGTTTGTGTTCCAAGGTAAATTTGAGTACTACTTTCCATCCTCAGACTGATGGTCAAGCAGAGTGTACAATTCAGACTTTAGAGGATATGTTGAGGTCGTGTGTGATCAATTTCAAGGGTAATTGGGATGATCACTTACCTCTCATTGAGTTTTCTTACAACAACAGTTATCACTCTAGCATCCGGATGGCTCCTTATGAGGCTTTTTATAGGAGAAGATGTAGATCTCCTATTGGATGGTTTGAAGTTGGTGAAGCTGGGTTGGTAGGACCAGACTTGGTTCATCAAGCTATGGAGAAAGTGAAGATCATTCAAGAAAGGTTGAAAACGACGCTAAGTCGTCAAAAATCCTATACCGATGTTAGGAGAAGAGACTTGGAGTTTGAGGTGGACGATTGGATTTATTTGAAAGTTTCACCCATGAAGGGTGTTATGAGGTTTGGCAAGAAGGGGAAGCTTAGTCCCCGGTATATTGGTCCTTACAGGATATCCAAGAGGATTGGCAATGTAACCTATGAGTTGGAGCTACCACCAGAGTTAGCAGCAGTCCATCCGGTATTCCACATTGACATCACTCATTATACCTACCTAAAATATTGGTATTAAGGACAACCTATCTTATGAGAAGGTAACCGTTGAAATACTTGATCGTCAGGTTCGCAAGTTGAGAACCAAGGAGGTAGCATCAGTCAAGGTCTTATGGAGGAATTAGTTTGTTGAGGAAGCTACTTGGGAGACTGAGGAGTATATGAAGAAGAGATACTCACATCTCTTTCCTTCCGGAGAAATTCCAGACCAAGGTAATGACTTTTTGTAAAACACTCTTTAAATTGATATGCTATGTTGTGTTAAATTGCATGTTGGGTGTTTGAGCTGGGTGTTACATGTTGCCACCCTTAGTTCTATTTAGAGTAATCTCATCCAAGGATGAATGTTCTCAAGAGGGATATATTGTAACTCCTCGGTCTTAGAAAGAACTAATTTTAGCAAGAACCAATTTGGAAAGAGCTAATCGAGAATTTTGCAAGTTAGTCTTAAATTGTGAGTTTTGGGTCAACTTCAAACAACCACAACTTTCAGTACAGGATGAGTTAGGTGGAACATAATGTATCAAATGAAAGATCTCTGGGTCCTCCTTCCAACGCCACCAATTTTGCTAAATTTTGAGTTCGGATGAGGGAGATATGTCCGTTTGAGTTCAGCCTATCCAATTAAGGAAATTCATCCAAATTAAGGAGGGGTATTTTGGTCTTTTCCTTACTCCATTATCCTTAAACGTTTTTTTCACCCAAATAGGGGTCTAAGCTGCTGGAGATCAGTTTTCACAATCCTAAACACGCTTAGGGTTTTAGAGAGAAGTTCAAGAGGAGAAAAGGGAGAAGTTCAAGCGTTCGTTCAAGTTTCTTGCGATCTTTGAGGAATTTCGCCAAGGATTTGATCCTTACGAGGTATGTAAGCTCTCATAGTGATGGGTTCGTTCATCCTCACGCCAATCATGAGTTTCTTCAGTTAATTTCGTCCATGACAATCCATGTATTGAGGTTCTTGATGAGTTTCTGGAAGTTTCGTTCTTAAATATTTAATAATGGGATTTGATGAGTTCTTGAGGTGAATGTTATGAGATTGGGAGTTGTTTTTGAGTAGATTTTTGTTTACTTATGTTGGGTATACGAATCTAAGAGAGTTTGGGAGAAATCAATCGATTTTAGGTAAATTAGGGCCAAAAATCGAAGAGGAAATTTTCTGGGCAGGGCCTGGGGAGACACGCCACCGATGCGCCAGGGGGGCTGGAACACCGCACCAGTAGTGCGCTAGAAATGGTGCTCTGTAGTTTAGGGGCTGGCGCCCCGCGCCACTCAGTGCGCCAAGGTCGCATGCCCCCGTCCGTGTTCCGTCGTTCGTTCCATCGAAGTTCTTTTAAAAGGTATCCTTGCTCTCTTCCTGATTATAACTATTCAAACTACATTTAATCATTGAGAAATCTGAATATCCAAATCATAATTCTTGAATTCACAATTCAAATTCAAGAAAAGATTAAGAGTCAAGTTTGAGAGAACCTTTCGAGTCAATTTTGAGAAGTCTTTTACAAACTTTTAAAACTTGTTTTAAGACTTGAGTACTTGAGTACTTGAGTACTTGAGTATGAGGATGAGGAGAGTTGAGTTTCATTTTTTCAAAATGAATATAAGGGAACTAAGTATCCTCAAGATTAAATGTTTTACATTTAAAATGAAAGGAAACTTTGATTTTCAAATGAGTTCATGAGGAGGTTTTGAGTATAGTCTCTTTTAAGAGAACCTTTAGAGTAATAATCTCAAAGTTTGAGGATGAGGAAATGTTTTTAAACATATGAGCATGAGTTATATTATTGGGAGTAGTATTGAGCACCAATATGGGGACGAGTTCAGACAACTCAAAGTCCTCATAAACCATGTATGCCAACATGGGTAAAGGGTCATACTTTTTAGATGATTTCTTATTGCTTTTTAAGCATAGCTTAGTGGATCCACTTAGTTGAGGATGTCTTATACTCTGTCAAGGTATAGGACAATTCTGGCAGTGTGGGCGAGACGTTGTATCATCACATAGCTCATAATGATGGTTGTCGGTTAGAGAATCTCCCAAATAAGAGTAAAAGAGTTATTATTGTGTTTTTAAATATATCTGAGTTATTATCTACTGTTTTAAAAGTTTTCTTTATAATGGATCTTTATTGTTGCTTTTATATTAAACTGAGTTGAGTATTTTTGAGTTTGAGTATCCTTGAGTTGAGTTGAGTTGAGTCGAGTCGAGCTGATGTGAGTATGTTCTTCCTTTTTTTTCAGTTCAAGCTTATGTCTGTGCTTTAGAGTTCCCCTTACATGCTCGTACATTCCATGTACTGACGTCATTTGGCATGCATCTTTCATGATGCAGATACAGTAGTTCAGGGTCATCAACAGACGCACCGTTGATACCACTTGCAATTCCAGAGTTGCTTGGTTGAGCCTCCTTGCTTTCGGAGGATTTCCATTTACTTTTCAGTTTAGTTAGGATGTCGTGGGTCTTGTCCCGACTTCCATCATTTTCATTAGAAGTCTAGTTCTTTTCCTTTTATTTGTTCAAATATGTTTGCATCAAATATTATCTTTTTATTTGATGATACTTCATCTTCGTATTCTTCTTGTTTAATGATTTGTATTTCTTTTTCAGTCATCTTATTTTGGTTCTGTTTCTATTGTGTAGTCTAGTTGTATATATTCTTCTTTATTTACAACTATTTCCGAGATTTGTTTATTTTTCAGATTTTTAGGTGATCTACAATTCCTGGCTAAATGTCCTAATTTACCGCAATTGTAACAAGTACATTCTGTGATTTTCTTCTTAGTTTTATGTGGTCTCTTATCTTTGTAATTTTTTATATAATATCTTTTTCTTGGTTTCTTATACTTGTATTTTGATCTATGTGGCCTATATTTTTTATATCTTTTCTTTTTATGTTTTTTATAGTATTTATCATTACATCCAAACTGTGGTGCTGTGTTAGTTTTACAACATGCTAAGTTTTTTATTAATACTTTTTCCATTTTTATATCTTCTTTAT
>JAJONR010006589.1:0-26591 GCA_029582245.1 Solanum etuberosum | reverse complement strand
TTTAAAACAAGTTTTAAAACAATTTGTAAAAAGACTTCTTAAAATATGGTTCATGCCGAATTATGGACGTGAACGACTCAATTCAAGGTTTTCAATAACCATGCATAGAACTCAATACTTGGAACTCAACAACTCCAGAACTCAAGGAGTCAATGATACTACTCATCTCAAGAATGCTCGACTCGTAGGGTTCATGCAGAATTATGAGCATGAACTACTCAACTCAAGGACTCTATGAAATCTCTCATCTCAAGACTGCTCGACTCATAGGGTTCATGCGGAATTATGGGCATGAACTACTCAACTCAAGGACCTTCATGGGTAACATGTAGTATCCCCATGATTAGGAATATAATTCCAAAATGATTAGGAACTTAATACTCAAGACTTAGAACTTGAAGATACAACTCCTCTCAAAGATACTCAACTAATGGAGGTCATACAGAATTTATGGATATGAACGACTCGACTCAAGGTTCTAAATAACAATATGGAACTCATGTATATGACTCTTCTCATTCTCATACTTACTTCCTCAAAACTCAGTTTAAAACTCAAGTGTTGGCTTTGAAAAACTTTTGAAGATTTATAACTCAAAATAGGGTTCACGCAGAATTATAGACATGAACAAATCAACTCAAGGATCTCAATAAAAATATAGAAACTCAATAATTAGGAATAGAATTTTTTTAAAAGAACCATGAACTCAAGAACTCAAATCAACTTATCTCAAGAATACTCAAATCTAGGGGTAGAATCCTAAATTTCTCTTTTATTGATTTGAAAGAAGATGTAGAGCGTGAGGACGAACTAGTCCAACACTATTATAGCCTTACATACTTGGAAGAATAAGGTTCTTGAAAAATCTTGAAGAATCTTGAAAAATCTTAAAGAATCTTGAAGAAGAACTTGATTAGAAGCCTTGAAACCCCAGCTTGAAGGTAAACAATCAAGATTCTTGAATTAGTTTCTTGAAATCTCTATGGACATGAATTACGATTTTGATTAGTGATTCATAATTGTATGGAGGAATTTGAGTTGAAAAGAATAAAATTCTTGGAGAAAGACTTATCTTGAAGAAGAATCTTGAAAAAAGATTGAAAGAATCTTGAATGGAGTCTTCTACTTTGATTTTTCCTTAGTGTTTTTCCTTAGGATTTGAGAGAGAAGAGAATGATGGATTAAAAGATGAAAATCTGATTGTTTTGAGCCTTTTATTAGTCAAGAAATTCGTTTAGGGTTTTCTTGGAGGTCAAAAGACAAAAACGACCCTTTTTAATATTTTCCCGTCGGCTAATTTGTAGCCGCACTGTATCAGGTTACTAAAATAGTCATAACTTTTTATTCAAAAGTTGAATTGACGCGAAATTACTGATGTTGAAAAGTAGATTCAAATACCTTTAATTTGATAGGTTATGAGCCACGTAACTCTTTATATTTTAAGAGATATGATCGTTTGAAGTTGACCGAAGTAGAATCATACATCAAAACTTAATCTATAAGAAAACTTCAAGAACACTTATCAAGAACTCATTAAGAAATAAAATTGCTCAATATTTATGGATAGATTCGCAAAAAAAAACTCATGATTGTTGTGTGGATGAACAAACCCAACACTATAGAATCTTACATACTTTAAAGAACTAGGTCTTGGCAAAATCTTGAATTTCTTGAACGAATGCTTGAAACTTTGAGCTTTTTCTCCTCTTGAATCTTCTCTCTAAGACCCTAAATGCTTTTGGGGATGAATGAAACTGATTCTAACCAGTTTAGACCCTTAATTGGGTGTAATTCACATTTAGAATACGTGGGGGGGGGTAGGAAAATACTAAAATACCCCTCCTATTTTTGGTAACTTTTCTTAAATGGACAGCCTGACTTCAAAAGAGCATATCTCCCTTATACAAGTTCGAACAATAGAAAACTTGATGGCATTGGAAAGAGGACTCAGAGATCTTCCATTTGATATCTTGCGGGTCTCCTAACTCATCATGTACTGAAAGTTATGGTCATTTGAAGTTGATCCAAAACTTAAAAGAACTAAGGAATGACTTGAATGAATTCTCTTTAATTCTTTTTGGAACTCAAGGTGCTATATCTAGTGACCTGACCTTAATGATGAAGACGTTTTAAATTTCTTGGTAAAATCCTACTCACAACGAACAAGGGTTCGAGTCTTTGTTTAAATTTTTTTCGGGGTGTTACATTATCTCTTCCTTGGGATCATTCGTCCTCGAATGACGGCTGGACTGGTTATGGAATGAGGTTACTCTCAGTATCTCTTCTGAATCATGAACTTTCCTAGTAACACAAGCTGGACTGATCCGTACCAAGAATTGGGACTTCCTATAACACCTAAATCAAGAGCGATGCTATTGTGAACATAGTCACATTCTCTCTGAAGTTACCTTATCTGAAACAAAGGAAATGTGAGCATGAAGTAAGAATAAGATTACCATGCCTCATTGGCTGCAACTCATAGCTCCCACAAGGGTACATGACTTCTCTTACCAAGGTCTGAGTCTAATGACACGCTCTTGCTGTATTCAAGCTTAACCCAAATCCTAAGGTTCGGGTTCTATACTTCGATAGGGAATCTCATCCAAGAATATTACTCTTTCCCACCACATTTAATCAACATTGGGCTCATATCAATAACCACTTAATGTTTAAAAACACCACATTCAAGCTTAGTATTCTAACAACTCTATGGACTCTTACTAACCAACTCCCTAAGAAGTTCTCATTCTCTCATCATCCCTGCCATACCAACTAGAATTTCCCGCATTACTACTCGAAACCAACTAAGGGCTCTCATTTAACTATTTCTCATAGTAAAACCTCATCCTCCTCTTCCTCCTTATTTATAACTTTGGATGGAATTATCACTCCATCATTATCACGATAAGAACATTAACCTTCTTCTTCTAACATCACTCCACTACTAAAAGATCCTGAAAAGATATCTCCCATACTCTTTTGAACTCATAACTATCTTATTCTTAACACTGGACTTGATTTCTCATCTTATCATCTCCCTCTTAGGTCTAAAGCTGACACTTGGAAGCTATGGACCTATTATATCATCTCTAAATTGGTCTACATCCCCTTTTCACAACTTAAGTACTATTTGCTCACTTATTATACCTCATTACTTAATTGGTTCTATAACCTTTGGAACATCATGACCCTCTCAAACAAATCATAAGCCCAGCTTAAATCTATCACTTCATGAATACTTTGTTCTCTTATTCAACACATATATTTAGTCTCTTCTAACACGATGGCACATCGACATCAACTCTATTTTGGTTAAAATATACTCTATCTCATCATCACTAGTAACTATCCTTCTTCCTTCTATCGAGAACTCTCTACAACATTATTATTCCTTATTTGACTCATAAAGGAACTCATCACTTATAACTGACTGGGTGCATGATTACAATAACATAAAATGCCCTATCACTGTCTCCTTTCCTTATATTATTGAACCTCTGCATACTCTCCTCTAACTCTGGGCACTTTCACTACTACTGCTCATAATTTCGTAACTCATGCTACCTTTTCGAGATGAAAATACTACCCAAGCTCTAAACATACTTCCTCATAAGGATCTCAACTGAAACAGGGCTTAGAGAAGAGAGTACAACTCTCTTTTAGCTTGAACGCACGATTCAAATGAACATGAGTGCATTCTTTTGAAACTCAACACTTAACTCACTCCTGGGCTTCTCTCAAGCCCCTCTGGAATCTCATGACTTCCTAAATATTTTTCTAAAAGCAACTCATAGATAAAGAACTGACTTTGCTTTTCAACTACCGCTAGTATGAGAGGTAGTCGAATGGATATGAGAACGCGCGAGTTAGAATAAGTCTCTATGACATAGCTCTATTGCATTATTAAGAGTATGAAAGAAGGAAAACTTTTCTAACATGTCTATAGTCCCTCATTTATAGAAGTGGGGCCCTCACAACCATAAACAAGATCCTACTTGACACGACTTCATAGACACCCTATGACACTTGAACTTTGTGCTCTGATACCAAGTTTGTCACGACCCGAGCGTACACCCTGGACATAGCTGGCACTCGAGAACCATTGTTGGTCCCCAAGCAAACTCTCATCTTGGCTGGCTACAAGCGGAAGACTAACTCAAACATACATAAGCTTAAAACTGAATTAAATTCATTGAACTCCAATAGTGAACCTTAAGAAAGTCAGAACAATACTCAGAAGAAAGTAAATACAGAAAACTCTCCAACTCTGTCTATCTATGAAGCCTCTACTATTACAGAAAGATATCAGGACAAGACCTACGACATCTCAAAACTACTAACTATAAGGTAAAGGTAAAGTCCTTCGAAATATAAGAAGGCTCACCAAACCTGACTGGAATATCACATGACCTCAACAAAACGCCTGTTGATGATCCTGAATAGCTGTATCTGCATCATGAAATGATGCAGGCCAAATGGCTCAATACATGGAATGTACGAGCATGTAAGGGGAATTCTAAAACATAAACATAAGCTTGAACTTAATAAAAAGGAAACATACTTACCTCTTCTCAACTCACTCAACTAAACTCAACTCAAGAATAAGATATTCAACTCAAAGATTAGATACTCAACTCAAAGATACTCAACTCAACTCAAAAGTACTCAACTCAAGATACTCAAGGATAAAGGAACAATAAAAGATGCAATATATGAAAAACTTTTAAAATAGTAGATAATAACTCAATTGTATGGAAGAATACAATAATAACTCAATTTGTATATAAAAATTCAATATAACTCTGTGGGAGATTCTCTAACCGACAACCATCACTATGAGGTATGTGATAATACAACATCTAGCCACACTGTCAAAACTGTCCTATACTTTGCCGAGGTATAGAACCTAGTACTAAGTGGATCCACTAGTCTATACTAAAAAGCATTAAGGAATCATCTAAAAAGTATGACCCTTTCTACCCACGTTGGCTACATGGTTTATAGGGGCTGTGAGTTGTATGAACTCTTCCCATATCGGTGCTCAATACTACTCCCAAAATATACTAGCTCATATGTTTGAAAACATAACTCTTTCTGTGTTTTGAGATTATTACTCAAAAATCTTTCTCTTAAAATAGATGGTACTCAGACTGCTCAAAACTCTTTGGGAAATCTCAGTTTCCTCTCATCTTAAATGTAAAAATATTTACTCTTGGGAATACTTAGTTCCATATATCATTTTAAAGAAAATGAACTCAGCTCTACTCTTCTTCAACTCAGTGCTCAAGTCTTTAAAACAAGTTTTAAAATAATTTGTAAAAAGACTTCTTAAAATAGGGTTCATGCTGAATTATGGACGTGAACGACTCAATTCAAGGTTTTCAATAACCATGCATAGAACTCAATACTTGGAACTCAACAACTCCAGAACTCAAGGAGTCAATGATACTACTCATCTCAAGAATACTCGACTCAAAGGGTTCATGCGGAATTATGGGCATGAACTACTCAACTCAAGGACCTTCATGGGTAACATGTAGTATCCCCATGATTAGGAATATAATTCCAAAATGATTAGGAACTCAATACTCAAGACTTAGAACTTGAAGATACAACTCCTCTCAAATATACTCAACTGATGGAGTTCATGCAGAATTTATGGGTATGAACGACTCGACCCAAGGGTCTAAATAACTACGAGTCTTCTCATTCTCATACTTACTTCCTCAAAACTCAGTTTAAAACTTAAGTGTTGGCTTTGAAAAACTTCTCAAGATTTATAACTCAAAATAGGGTTCATGTTGAATTATAGACATGAACAAATCAACTCAAGGATCTCAATATAAATATAGAAACTCAATAATTAGGAATATTTTTTTAAAAAAAGAACCATGAACTCAAATCAACTTATCTCAAGAATACTCAAATCTAGGGGTAGAATCCTAGATTTCTCTTTTACTGATTTGAAAGAAGATGTTGGGCGTGAGGACGAACTAGTCCAACACTATGATAGCCTTACATACCTGTAAGAACAAGGTTCTTGAAGAATCTTCAAGAATCTTGAAGAAGAACTTGATTAGAAGCTTTGAAACCCCAGCTTGAAGGTAAACGATCATGAAAACCTTTCTTGAGATTCTTGAATTTGTTTCTTGAAATCTCTATGGCCAAGAATTATAATTTTCATTAGTGATTCATAATTGTACGGAGGAATTTGAGTTGAAAAGAATGAAAATGTTGGAGAAAGACTTACCTTGAAGAAGAATCTTGAAAAAAGATTGAAAGAATCTTGAATGGAGTCTTCTACTTTGATTTTTCCTTAGGTTTTCTGCCCTAGGATTTGAGAGAGAAGAGAATGATGGATTAAAAGATGAAAATCTGATTGTTTTGAGCCTTCTATTAGTCAAGAAATTCGTTTAATATTTTCTTCGAGGTCAAAAGATAAAAACGACCTTTTTTAATGTTTTTCCGTCGGCTAATTCGTAACAACAATGTATCAGGTTACTAAAATACTCATAACTTTTTATTCAGAAATTAGATTGACGCGAAATTGTAGGCGTTGGAAAGTAGATTCAAATATCTTTAATTTGATAGGTTATGAACCATGTAACTCTTTATATTCTAAGAGATATGGTCGTTTGAAGTTGACCCAAGTTGAATCTTATATCAAAACTTAATCGATAAGGAAACTTCAAGAACACTTATCAAAAAGTCATGAAGAAATTAAATTGCTCAATAATTATGGATAGATTCGCAAAAGAAACTCATGATTGACGTGTGGGTGAACAAACCCAACACTATGGAAGCTTACATACCTCAAAGAACTAGGTTCTTGGCGAAATCTTGAATTTCTTGAATGAACGCTTGAAACTTTGAACTTTTTCTCCTCTTGAATCTTCTCTCTAAAATCCTAAATGCTTTTGGGGATGAATGAAACTGATTCTAATCAGTTTAGACCCTTAATTGGGTGTAATTTGCGTTTAGAATAAGTGGGGGTAAGGAAAAGACTAAAATACTCCTCCTATTTTGGGGTAACTTTCCTTAAATGGATAGCCAGACTTCAAAATGGCATATCTCCCTCATACGAGCTCGAACATTAGCAAACTCAGTGGCGTTGGAAAGAGGACTCAAAGATCTTTCATTTGATATCTTGTGGGTCTCTTAACTCATTCTGTACTGAAAGTTATGGTCATTTGAAGTTGACCCAAAACTTAAAAGAACTAAGGAATGACTTGAATGAATTCTCTTTAATTCTTTTTGGAACTCAAGGTGCTATATCTAGTGACCTGACCTTAATGCTTAAGAAATTTAAAATTTCTTGATAAAATCTTACTCACAACGAAGAAGGGTTCGAGTCTTAGTTTAAATTTTTTCCGAGTTGTTACAATATATATATATATATTAAAAGAACTAATGAATGACTTGAATGAATTCTCTTTAATTCTTTTTGGAACTCAAGGTGCTATATCTAGTGACCTGACCTTAATGCTTAAGAAATTTTAAATTCCTTGATAAAATCCTACTCACAACGAAGAAGGGTTTGAGTCTTATATATATATATATATTTATTGATTTTCTAATTACTGCATATTATATGTAAATGTTAAAGTGGTTGGATAAGGATTTTGTTTTAGTTTGCAGGTTGACCTAATGTAGTGGTTTAGGGGAGACAAGGTCTTAGTGGCCAATAATTAATGGTTATGATTGGATAAGGCTAATGGGTGGTGGTAATGCATAGGGTGAATAGATGGAGGTTTGAAAAATTGTAGTTTCCAGGGATTTGCATATTGTTTCACGTTAACTTCGATATTGTTTTTTTTTTTTCAAATCCTTTCTGTAATTATCACACTATGTCACAACCCCGATCGCTGTGATTGACACCCACACTAACCTTCCGGTGGGAGAACTATTACTACAACCTGACTAAGCAACTTAAAGAGACTAAAATATTTAAAGATATGGAAGTAGGTTTAAATGACGAATGAAATATGGAGTTCTCATAAACTCCGAAGGTTTAACAAAACTCTACGAATCGACAAGTCTGAGGAAAAGGGGGTGCAACCCTGAAACTAAACATAATTAAGAGTTTCAAACACCTAGTCCGAGTCCGAAGAGAATGGACTAGACTAAGGATGAATCCAAGGCAGCCTGAAAGAGCTGGCTCACCCTCGAATCCGATCTCGGTCAATGATCCCCTAGCTGAGGTCTATCAGTAGCCGCCCGAAGATGCCTTGTACTCAACAAAGAATGAGCAAGTGTAGTATCAGTACACGAAACCACAATGTACTGGTAGGATCACGCGGCTACTCCAGTGAGAAAAATATAAGCAAGTAATTACAACACAGTAAACACACATATATAGAATGCACAATGCAATTATCATTTCAGGAGCAAGATACAATTTCTCAATATCAATGACAGGTAGACAAGAATGCAATAATCACAAGTGGTCCTTTCATGGAACCCACACCCAAACTGTTAGTGTGTCAGAACGTGACACCCGATCCAATATACATGTGTCGGAACGAGACATCAAATCTAATATATGTATCGAAACGTGACATCCGATCCAATATATGTGTCGGAACATGACACCCGGTCCAGTCAGCACAACCACAATCACAATCACACCCATAATGAACAGTTCCTATAGTCACACAGTAAAGTAACAAGTTCATGGCATGTAATCGTGCACACATAATCATTTCATTAGGTTCAATTCACGTTTTCCTATTCACATACATGCATGCATACAATGAATCAATTAACAGTCACATATCACCCAACAGGAAGTTGAACCATCGAAACCAAGCCTGAATACTCCTAAGACATGTGAGCCTTCCCTTTCCGGAGTCTTTCAGCTCGTTCTTGATCTAAAACAAACAATTAATGCAAGGATCACTATACAAGGTCTAATTTACCCGGATTATAACCAAAATTATCAACCCAAGGCCAAACCCAAGATCCTAATGTTCAATTAGGGCTTTTCCCACCATTAACTTCAGGTCAAAACCCCTCCCCAATGATAATTACACAAGATTCTAAGTTTTAAGAATCGAAATTCAGATTAGGGGAGTAATTATCTTACCTTTAGGGCTAGAATTCGTGGAATTCTGTCAATAAACTGCTCTGGGTCGTCCCTTAGCTCTTAAGAATGAAGTTTTGCAGAAAATAACGTTTTTAGGATTTTTTTCCCGATTTACGTCGCGACTGTCCCACCACAGCGGACCCCAACCCGCCACAACGTCCCCGCCTGGCGGAACTAACCCGCCCCAGTGACTTGCACGGAGACAGAAACTCGGAATTTGAGTTCCAAGCTCCCATTTCGCAACACACCTTCAACCCTTGACGTTCTAAAACTACCCTTTCACACTAAGATCAGTTTCGGGAGTTCTACTTGCCCGAATTTGATTTCGTAAAGCCGTAAAGGCTCCTTAATGTCTTGGCTATCCACTCATGTGATCAAATTTATAATTAAACTCCCCATCCTTTACCAGATTTCCTTAGAACTCACCTGACTTAGATTTCGTCCAAGTCTGGCCTAGGCTAGAAACTTCCAAGTTACTACTCAGAAGTTTTCTGGCCCAAATTCCTTCCCCATTGGCTTTTCCATAACGACGGGAACAAGTCGTTACAATAGATACCAATTTACCCATCACTCGTCCTCGAGTGATAAACTAGGAAAAACTGGCTAAGGCAAGAGCAGAGTAGCACCTGAATCGTCGAACAACAGAGGATACTTGTCTCGTATGTCATTTTCGGTTTCCCAAGTAGCTTCCTCAACCGGACAATGCTTCCTCAGCTTCCAGACATCGCGGTCAAGAATTACAACCGATTCTTTCTCATACTAAAGGTCTTTGTCTAACAAAACTGAGTCTCACTTTATGATGTATTCTCCGTCCCCATGATACTTCTTCAACATGGACACATGGAACACTAGGTGAACCCCAGATAAGCTAGGCGGTAAAGCCAACCTATAAGCCACTGGCCCTACACAGTCAAGAATCTCAAATGGTCCGATGTATCAAGAACTAAGCTTGCCCTTCTTGCCGAATCTCATCACCCCCTTTATGGGTGACACTTTTAGAAGAACTTGCTCTCCAGCCTGAAATGTCATGTCCCTTACCTTATGGTTTGTATACGTTTTCTGTCGACTCTGGGCTGCTAGAAGCTTAGCTTGGATGCTTCTCACCTTATCCTGAGCCTTTCACCAAATCAACCCCCAAAGGTTACACATCTCCAGCCTCAAACCACCCTATGGATGATCTACATCCCATCCCATAAAGTACCTCGAATGGTGCCATGTCGATGCTGGAGTGGTAACTGTTATTATACGAACTCACACAACGATATGAACTCATCCCAATGCCCTCCAAATTATATCAGACAGGCCCTCAACATGTCCTCTAACACTTGAATAGTTCTCTCTGATTGTCCGTCCGTTTGTGGATGAAAGGCTGTGCTAAAAGTGAGTTGAGTGCCCAACTCCTCATGCAATTTTCCCCAAAACTTGGAAGTGAACAGTGTACCACGGTCCGAGATGATGGAAAGAGGCACCCCATGCAGCCTCACTATCTCCTTCACATATACCTTAGCCAACTGCTGAGCATTATAGTCTACTTTGACTGGAATGAAGTGGGCTGACTTAGTCAGTCTGTCAACCACCACCCAAATGGAGTCAAACTTCCCCAAGGTCTTGGGAAGAGCAACCACGAAATCTATAGCTATCCTTTTTCTTAACAAACAAGACAGGAGCACCCCACGGGGAAGCACTAGGACAGATGAAACCTTTATCAAGAAGCTCCTGGATTTGAGATTTAAGCTCTCTCAATTCTGCCAGAGCCATGAGATAAGGAGGAATGGAGAAGTGGCGAATGCCCGATTCCAAGTCAATGCAGAAATCTATATTCCTTTCCGGAGGCATACTAGGTAAATCGGTAGAAAACACTTCCTTAAATTCAGACGCTACATGAATAGACTCAATAGAGGGAGACTCAGATTCAACATCTCGAATATGAGCCAAATAGGCCAAACACCCTTGCCCCGCCAGTTTCCTTGCCCGAATGAAAGATATGACCTTAGTTGGCTTAGGCTTGTACACCCCTTCCTACTTTAACCTTTCCCTACCTGGGATCTCTAGAGTTACCGACTTAGAATTATAATTAAGCACAACATAATAGGGGGACAACCAAGTCATGCCTAAGATTATATCAAAGTTAGTCATATCTAGAATAACCAAATCAGCCCAAGTCTGAAAACCCATAAACTGAACAGGACAAGCACGATATATATGGGTGACTATGACAAACTCTCCAACTGGGGTAGAAACATGGATGGGGCCATCAAGAACATCACAAACCGCATCAAATCCCAAGGCAAATTGAACTAACACATATGAATAAGTAGAACTCGGATCAAACAAGACAGTAGCCATCCGGTAACAGATAAGAATACGTATTGTGATCACTGCATCAGATGCCTCAACCTCGGTCTTACCCGGAAAGGCACAAAATTGAGCCCTGTCATCTTGACAGACAACCTCCTTGTCTGGCTGCACTGCTCCTCTACTTGTATTACCATTTCCCCGGCCTTTACGGCCTCACTGATTCCCTCCTCTCCCACCTTGTGGACGTCCTCTGCCATTATTACCACTGCCCACGGGTACCATTGCTCTGGTCTGCTGTTTCACGGGTTCTGACATGCGTGGATGGGGAAAATCTCTCATCATATGCCCAGGTTCTCCACAATTGTGGTCAAAAGATGGCCTGCTGCTAGCCGAAGGTGTGGCTCCCTAGCTATCCTAAATAGAATTATGTTGTGGTGTTCCCGAGTAACCACTTGTATAAGCGGGCATGGCTGAGTGAATTGGCTGGGCTGCAAGTGTCGGCCTACCTGAACCTCTAGAGTAAGAACCATGAAAGTTACATTTGCTCTTAGGCTTCTTAGCCAAAGCCTTGGCCTGCCCATCACGTCGAACTCCTTCCACTTTCTTCACAAAGTGTGTCACCTCATTAAAACTTTTACCCGCAGAGGTCATGTGAACAGACAATACCTATAATTCGGGGTTCAATCCCTTGACGAATAGACGAATCCTCTCCTCCTTTGTAGTCACCAACTGTGTAGTATATCTGGACAAGGCATGTAACTTAGCCTTATAAGCAGCTACATTCATACCACCCTGCTCTAAGGCCATGAATTCATCTTTCTTGCGATTCATCAAAGTTCGGGGCACATACTTTTCCAAAAACAAAGCTTGGAACTGCATCCAAGTGAGTGGGGGAAATACTGGCGATTTGCATTCCACATAGACTCTCCACCACTGCTTAGCCTCACCTTGAAGCTGGAAGGTCACAAACTCTACTCCATGCTGATGTACAATGCCTAACTTATGAAGCCTCTCATAACAATCCAAAATGAACTTATAGGCGTCCTCACTCTTAGAACCATGGAACAACGGTGGCTACAGCTTAAGAAACTTAGTCAACATCTCATGCTCAGTACCATTCATCACAGGACCCAATAGGGGATGGAAAAAGGCATCAGTGCCTAAGGCTCCACCCACCCTGGGAACAGTAGCAGCAATGGAGTGGTTGACCGGAGGTTGTACCGCGTGCACTGTGGGAAGGACTCCAGGGCCGACCAACCCCTTTAGGAAAGTCATGATCTGCTGAGCTAAAACTGAGTCTAAGAGAGGAATACCTATAGTCTCAGCCTGTGCATTCTCCTCATCTTCGATCTCCACATTCCCTTCCACCTCTTCTTGGTGTGTAGGAGGGGCCTCTTCCCTGGGAACATTTTCAACTGGGGATCCACCCCTGGCAGGTGCTGCCCTTCCTTGGCCTCTGCCCATTCCTCTTCCTCTACCCCTGCCTCGACCGCGGCCTCTTGTTGCGGGATCCTCTGTTGGCTCATTGATGCAGGCTACGGGCCTGACGCCATTGTATCGCGTGTTAACCATCTACGAACAGAAGACGGAAGGATATTAGATACCAATTTGGATGACCAGATACCAATTGGAATCAAGTCATAGCACGAAAGGAGAAGAAACAAAGAGATTTACTAAAGTCTTGTAGCCTTTCGAAGAAAAGTACATACGTCTCCGTACCGTTCCGTAAGACTCAACTAGACTCATTTTGGTACTACGAGGTCAACGAACTTAGGACTCTGATACCAACTTTGTCACGATCCAGACCGCCGTGATTGGCACCCACACTAACCCTCCAATGAGAGAACCATTACTACAACCCGACTAAGAACCTTAAAGAGACTAAAATATTTAAAGATACGGAAGCAGGTTTAAATGACGAATTAATATGGAGTTCCCATAAACTCCGAAGGTTTAATAAAAACAACTAACATAACTCTTGCGGAAAGTCAACCCCTAGAACCTGAAAGTCATTGTACCAAAACTCTATAATTCAACAAGTCTAAGAGTAGGGGGTGCAACCCCGAAAACTAACATAGTAAATGTCTAAAACACCTAGTCTGAGTCTGAAAACTGGCTCACCCTCGAATCTGATCTCGGTCAATGATTCCCTAGCTAAGGTCTATTAGTAGCTGCCTGAAGATGCCATGTATTAGTACACGAAACCACAGTGTACTGGTAGGATTACGCAGCTACTCCAGTAAGTAAAATATAAGCAAGTAATTACAACACAGTAAACATACATGTACAGAATGCACAATGCAATTATCATTTCAGAAGCAAGATATAATTTCCCAATATCAATGACAGTTAGACAAGAATGCAATAATCACAAGTAGTCCTCTCATGGAACCCACACGCAAACTGTTAGTGTGTTGAAACGCGACACCTGATCCAATATATGTGTGGGAACGTGACACCTGATCCAATATATGTGTTGGAACGTGACACCCGATCCAGTCAACACAACCACAGTCATAATCACACCCATATTGAACAGTACCCATAGTCACACA
Source organism: Solanum etuberosum (assembly GCA_029582245.1). Classification (NCBI taxonomy): domain Eukaryota; kingdom Viridiplantae; phylum Streptophyta; class Magnoliopsida; order Solanales; family Solanaceae; genus Solanum; species Solanum etuberosum. The sequence goes on along the minus strand of JAJONR010006589.1, from coordinate 12,653 downwards.
GTCAAGTAACAGGTTCATGGCATGTAATCGAGCACACATAATCATTTCATTAGGTTCAATTCACGTTTCCCTATTCACATACACGCATGCATACAATGAAGCAATTAACAAGCATATATCACCCAACAGGAAGTTGAACCATTATCTACCTCGAAACCAAGCCTAAATACTCCTAAGACACGTAAGCCTTCCCTTTCTGGAGTCTTTCAGCTCGTTCTTGATGTAAAATAAGAAATTAACACAAGAATCACTAAACAAGATCTAATTTACCCGGATCATAACTAAAATTATCAACTGAAGGCCAAACCCAAGATCCTAATGTTCAATTGGGGCTTTTTCCACCATTAACTTCAGGTCAAAACCCTTCCCTAACAATAATTACCCAAGATTCTAAGTTCTAAGAATTGAAATACAGATTAGGGGAGTAATTATCTTACCTTTAGCACTAGAATTTGTGGAAATCTGTCAAGAAACGTTCCTGGGTCGTCCCTTAGCTCTTAAGAACGAAGTTTTGCAGAAAATAATGTTTTTGAGGTTTTTCCCTAATTTAAGTCGCGACTGTCCTGCCACAACTGCCCGCCCTGGCGGAACTAACCCCGCCCCGGTGGCTTGCACGGAGACAAAAACTCAGAATTTGAGTTCCAAGCTCCCATTTCGCAACACTCCTTCAAACCTTGACGTTCTAAAACTACCATTTCACGCCTATATCAGTTTCGAGAGTTCTACTCGCCCAAATTCTATTTCGTACAGTCGTACAGGCTCTTTAACGTCTTAGCTATCCACTCATGTGATCAAATTTATAAATAAATCCCCCATCCATTACCATATTTACCTAGACCTCACCTGACTCAGATTTCATCCAAGTCTGGCCTAGGCTAGAAATTTTCAAGTTACTACTCAGAAGTTTTCTAGCCCAAATTCCTTCCCCATTGGCTTTTCCATAACAACGGGAACATGTCGTTATAATAGATACCAATATACCCATCACTCGTCCCCGAGTGATAAACTAGAAAAAACTGGCTAAGGCAAGAGCAGAGTAGCACCTGAATCGTCAAACAACTGGGGATACTTATCTCGCATGTCCTTCTCGGTTTCCCAAGTAGCTTCCTCAACCGAACGATGCTTCCATTGAAATTTCACGGATTTATCTCCTTGGTCCTCAGCTTCTGGACATCGCGGTCAAGAATTGCAACCGTTTCTTCCTCATACTGAATGTCTTGATTTCCTTAATGAATGTGGGCCTAACCTCTATGCTGGTTAACACCCCACCTTTCTCTGAGATGCCCAACTGCATGAACTTAGACTCCATGTACCTGAATCTCCTTAACGTCTTGACTAACCATTCATGTGATCAAATTCATAATTAAATTCCTCATATATTACCAGATTTTCCTAGACCTCACCTGACTCAGATTTCGTCTAAGTCTGGCCTAGGCTAGAAATTTCCAAGTTACTACAGAGAAGTTTTCTGGCCCGAATTCCTTCCCCATTGGCTTTTTCATAACGACGAAAACAGGTCGTTACACCTTATGATTTATGTTTGAATATATTAGTATAGGTAATTAAATATTAGGTGTATTATATTATATAAATCTTATTAGATTTATGACATTAGGAGAAATTAAAGATTTGTGCTAAGCTTGAAATTTAGCAAATATGAGACTTGCCATATTAATTGACACCAAAATTAGGAGCTTGATTATAAACTAGGGTGAATTTTTACGTTTATAAACAATTATAAACTCAAAATCGCAAGTCGTCATGACATCTATGTTCTCAACCGATAGGTTAGCCAACCTAATACTTTTACCAAATAATTCGATATTGTAACATTTTGTATCCTAGACATACCACATTCCAGATTTGAGAAGCTATAGGTGCCACCGACGGGCACCACCCACGGACCGTAGGGTGACCCACGGTCCGTCCTAGTGGTCCGTGGTTCACCACCTGGAGCCCCTCCCAGAAAAAGCCTAGAAAATAATTTGAAGTCCAGACCCACGCCAGGACCTATGGACCGTAGGTTAGACCACGGTCGTTGTCCAGGGCCGTAGGTCGAACCCCAAATTTCAACTCCCAAAACTCCCTAAAATTCAGCTAAGGCACGACCCATGACCAAGACCTACAGACCGTGGTCAAGGTCCGTGGATCGTGGCCTTCATGTCCGAGCCCCAGAACCCCCTCGACGGTTGACCAGCACGGACCATGGGTCAGTCCACGGACCGTCGGTCAGTTCCATCGGTGGCCCCGACAGCAGTTAAGTCAGGGGTCTTTTGGTCTTTTCCTTATGTGTTGGACCCCTAAACTACGTCGTTTAACCCCTAAACTACGTAGTTTTGGTCATTTTAAGCCAGTAACTTAATTAGAACTTACCCAAGTCAATTCATTCTCCAAAATTTAGAAAAACTCAGAGCAAAAGAGGAGAAAGAGTCGACCAGCCCTAGTCCAAGAACGCAACAAGATTTCATCAGTTCCAGTCCTGAAATCGAAAGATTTCTCTATGGAATTCGTCACCAGGTATGTGGGATTTCATTAGTGGGTTCCTTTCACCCATTAGGTCCCTAGAATTCAGTCAGATTCTTGATTCCTTTGATATTATCTAGACCTAGGGTTTCTAGAATTTCAGCAGATCATTATAAATTAGTTACTTTAATGTTCCTAATCAGATTATCATGACATGTCTATTAGTCACCTATGATATGACACAACCTCTACCTTGACCTCACCCTAACATCTACATCATTCAATAAACCTTGTGATACAAGCTTTTGATCATTTATCACGAATGCACAAGTCCTCACCATTTGTGAGAGAATGAGACAATAAGAATAGAATTTAAACCAAGTCAAGTGTGCACGATAAGGAATAAAAGAATATAACTTTCCTAAATGTCTTATAGCCTCTCGAAGATAGGTATAGACATTTTCATACCGATCTGCAAGACTTTACTAGACATTGCTCTTGTACTCGTGAGACCGATGAACCTAGGGCTTTGATACCAATTTGTCACGATCCAAAATTTTACATGTCGTGATGGCACCTATTCACGACCCAAAATCACAAGTCGTGATGGCACCTATGTTCCCAACCAATAGGTAAGCCAACCTAATAATTTTACCAACTAAATTTGATATAAGAGACAGAAAAGTAAGCAAAAATATAATATTCTAAACACAAAATTTGGTAACAGGAAATGCGGAAGAGATAAAATATCACCCCAAGATTTGGTGTTATAAGTGCAAGAGCTTCTAAATATGGTTCAAGTCTGAAACTCAAGTGACAAGTCTAAACATAAGAGATATCTTGTCTCAATAATTTAAAGCAATTCATACATTTGTCTTAATACATGTATCACTTATAATATCTTTATTCTAGAATCTAAAACTCATAAAATTAAATTCTTCTTTCATCGCTATGTGACTTTTTATTAACTTTTCACTTGACTTGACGAATTTATTTAATACACAAATATTATATTACAATTCAATGAACATGTTCTTATAAATGAGTTAGAAATTATGTTGGCAATGGTTAGATAAAACAAAGATTCGTAATACTTGTTGAAATCCCTCAATTTTCATCATATTGAGTTGATGACTGATTGGCATTGGCAAGAGTAACTTACTTTATTCCATTTGAAAAATTCTTTGAAGACGTTCCATTTTTGGACTGATTTCAAGAAGATTGCTTCTTTTTTAACTTCTTGCAACATTCTTTGGTTTGATGATGTACTTACTTGCAAAGTTGTGTTCAAGGGCAACTGATCTGTTGATGTTTTTCATTTTATCTCTCAAGTTTATGATCTTCTGCACACAATACAATTCATCCATAAATAAAATATAAATCAGACAACATGAATATAGATTTTAAATAATACTGAACAAATGATTGATAGACATCATAATATAATTAAAAAAAAAAACCTTTATAAGCAATGGTTGAAAGAACTACAAACAAATACTTTTATTGTAGTTTTAAGTCTGCATATTTTTAAAAGAATTGTATTGTACCTTCTAACTACTTCAGGGTTGATGAAAACAGAAGTCATTCTCAATAGGCATATTTTGCAAGAAGTAATATGTTTGAACTTTGAATAGGCATCATGGAGGATTTTGTAACTGAGCGTTGTTTCTGTAAAAGCATACAGTTTTAAAAGTGTAGGCTTCTTGAGTAGATGAAGTGAATTCAAATTTAATAACATCATGATAAGATAAACACACGTTCAAGAATTGCTCCACGATTATGCTAACCGTCAAATTCGAACCTTTTTTTTCTTCTTCCAAATAACAAAAAAAAAAAGTTATTCTATATTTACATGAATTTTAATTTTAATTTGTATGAATAGATAATCCTCTTTTAAGGAAAAAACCATAAATTTAAAAGAATAAAACTAACTCCTCACGTACATAAAAAAGTCACACACAAAGATGATAATTTTAAAATGGCGAAATGGTCTGATGGACCCTTATACTTGTATGGATTTGTATTCTGGATCTTCTAACTTAGCACTTTGTCAACTGAACCCTTTAACTCAATGAAAATCAATATTTTAAATCCCTTTGACTTTGTGTGAACTTCAAACGCCCAATGAAAATGACATGTCATCATCCACATCAAATTTTATATGACACGTCATTTATTATTTATTTATTTTAAAAAAGATAATTTTTTTCTTCTTTTTCACTCCATTGTTACTTGAGCAACTTCTAAAACCCTTTCCTCCATTGATACCAATGAATCACCACTAAAATACCTTAATATATCTTAATATTTACACATAATTTTACACAATACACTTCATCTAATTTCATAAAGATATTCAACAATTACTTTTCACCATTCAAAACTATCAGATCTTGTCACCTTACCCTAGAAAAATGAAAAAAACGATAAATCAAGAATAATTTTGACAACAAAAGAGGTCAGGATACTTATTAGACATCTTTCTCCGACAACTATGTTTATCCCACCAATTTTCTGAATTTTCCTTTGCTTATTATGTTCAATTTTTTTGCACAATTTCGTTTTTAATTTGAGGGAAGAGAAAAGAGAAAAGAAAAAAAGAGAAAAAGAAATTGGAAAGGAGCGGGGAAGGGGAAAAAGAGAGAATGGGGGTCTGGGTGGGGAAGAACAGTGAAAGTGATGGTTGAAGAGGAAAAGAAACGGGGAGGGGGGGCGGGGGGGAAGAAGAAGAAGTGAAATATTTATTTTTCTATTTTTTTCTTTTTCTTTTAATTATTTTTAATCTAAATTCTTATGTCTACGCTCCTTTTGCGAGTGGAATCACGTATTTGTTCCAACTCATTAATTAAGTTGCCACATAATTTTGGTCAACGGTTAGAGGGATTTAAAATGTTAAGTTTCATTGAGTTAGAGGGTTCCGTTGACAAAGTTCTAAGTTGAAAGGTCCAAAATACAAATGCATACAAGTACAAGGGTCTATCAGACTTAAATATTAAATATTTTATAAAATGAATGTTAAAACTTTACAAATTTTTAAATTGGTTATATTTTAAAAACTCACGTTAATTTTAAATAAAAAATTATAATTAACTTTTAATTGTTAATTTTAACAAAATGTGATAACTTTCCACAAAAAAGGAACCATACACCCTATTCTTAGAACTATTTTAAAATTATTTCTTCGTTTACTTGTAAAAAACATTTTAAAAATAAAAATTAAACTGCAACGGCTGCAGTTTTTTAATATATTTAAAATTGATTTTGTTTTAAAATAATTTATTTATTTTGTTCTACGTGTGTGTCAAGAACGTGAAGGAAACAGATTACACAAATTAAGGTGTAGTTGGATTGATTTGTCTTCATTTCGTATCCTATTTATTTTAAATGTCTTTCTCTATTATTATTTTTATTAAATATTAAATATATACTAGCCGTGACGATCAAAGTCATTAATTGACTTCATCCCCTTGACATTGATCTAATTTATCAATGTCACATTTATCTCATCAATGAAACAGAATAGGATGTGAAACAAGTGAAAAACAACAACATGAAGAAGAAGGACCAAAGTCATTAATTGACTTCATCCCATTTGAAAATGTGAATTTAAGAATGATGATCAGAATATGCATAAGATCCTTCAATGATTAATGGAGGTTTAGATAGTTTATAATAAGAAGAGATTAATGGAGGTTTAGATAGTTTATATAAGAAGAGAAATGACAACTCAGCTCAAAGGAACAAGTACGGAACGAGAACAAAGAATGAACCATTTACTGGGGGTCTGATTGGGCGTCCTACTGGCGCGTCGCGCCAGGCCCCTATTTACTGGGGTCTGATTGGGCATCCTATTGACGCATCGCGTCAGGCCTCCATTTACTGGGGGTCTGATTGGGCATCCTGGCACGTCGCACCAGGGGACTGGCGCCTTGGGGCACGATGCTCCACCCAAACCCAGAATTTTGACGAGTTTTTCTTGTTCAATTCATGGCCTAATCCACTTGGAATTGAATGATTCATTCCCAAACTCATTTAGATTCATAAACCCAACAAAATTCATCGAAAACTCCCTCAATTTACACCAAGAAAAACACTCATTCACAATACCCTCACTTTAACAATCCAAAATGATTTTATTGATAAAGAATGAACTAAAACCTTAAGAAATCCTCAAGAACCTACACATAACGATTTCATGGATGATTTACTGAAAGAAATACATGTTTGGCGTGAGGATGAACATATCCATCACTATGAGAAGCCTCACGTACCTCGAAAGAACCAAGTTCTTGGCGATTTCTCCGAAATCTTGAAGAACTTCTTGAAACTCCTCTTTTCTCCTCCTGAATTTTTGCCCTAGCTTTCTTGAACGCTTTAGACTTAGCCGTAAACTGATTTTAATCAGATTTGACCCCTAATATATTACTAAAAATATTTAAAGCTGATGAGGTAAGGAAAAGATCAAAATACCCCTCATTAATTTGGGTAAATTTCCTTAACTAGATAGGTTGACTTCAAACGGGCATATCCCCTCATACGAGCTCGAAATTTAGCAAACTCGGTAGCGTTGGAAAGAGGATTCCACGATCTTTCATTTGATCTTATGAGCCACCTAAGTCATTATGTACTGAAAGTTATAGTCATTTGAAGTTGACCCAAAACGCACAACTCAAGCATAACTTGCTTCTTTTCAAATTAGTTCTTTCTATTTTTAGTTCTTTCTAAGGCGGGATGTTACACCTTCCTATTGATCTATTTCATCAATGTCACATTGATCTCATCAATGTCACATTGATCTCATCAATGAAACAGAATAGGTGTAGATATGAAACAGCAATGAAAAACAACAGCAAGAAAAAGACGGACCAAAGTCATTAATTGACTTCATCCCCTTCCCAATTATCTATTTCATCAATGTCACATTGATCTCTTCAATGAAACAAAATAGACGTAGATGTGAAACAACAATGAAAAACAACAGCAAGAAGAAGAAGGACCAAAGTCATTAGTTGACTTCATCCCCTTCACATTGATCTTATCAATGAAACAAAATAGATACATATGTGAAACAACAACAATGAAAAACAACAACAAAACTTAAATTTTTTGCTATGAAAAACAACAAGAAGAACGAAACAAACCTTATAATGATAGAAAAAGATGCTAAAAGAAAAACAGGATAAAAACTTGCTAGAGAAGAAATGTGGATGGTGAGTATGTGCATGCTAGCATTATATAGAGACAGAGAGGATCAGTGCCGCGTGTGTTGTGTGTTGGGTATTTCTATTGGGGGGTGGGTAGGGAGGGGTATTTCTATTGGGGTGGTTGGGTAGGGAGAGGTGTGTGCAATTGTTAGCAATAGTTAAGCAATTATAATTATCTGTGTCTTCAAACAATAAATAAATGGAAAAAAGTGAGAAAAAAAGGAAGAAAGAGTCAAGTGCAATGAAAAATATTAAATATTGAATAATTTATTTAACTATGTTTAAATAAGTTATAAAATATATTTTATTTTAAATTTTTATCATTGTGTAGTTTTAGTACTTCACCTTTATATTATGAGATTATCTTTTTAATTCTCGTTTAATAAACTCATTACATTTTTTCTTATATATAAGTGTGCGTATCTTTTGTAATTTGAATATTCATTTTAATACTTTAATTCCCTACTCTCAAATTTGTTTTTAAAAAAAATGTAAGAGGAATAAGTAAGGAGAAAAATAAAACAAAAAATACCGTGACTTAAGGATCTAAATTTATTTTCTTTTCTTTTTATGTTTTATTATTTATTTACAATTATTAGATTTTCTTTTTCTTTCCTTCCTTCCCTTTTCTTTTTATTTCTTTCCACTTGGTTCAATATTTTTTTCCTTTTATTTTGCAATTAGTATTCGTATCTGCGCATTGTGCGAAAAATATTAAGTATTAATTCATCATAAGAAAATGTTACTTGAAAATATAATAGTCACAAAAGAGCATAAACGAATTTTGATTTTGTTATATTTGTAGTCTCGTTATATAATTTGTAGTCTTCTTGCTTATCAAAAATATATAATTGATACTCATTATATGTTTGAAGCAAAGATATAAATTTTTAAGATAAGTATAGTAGAATGATTGTACTTTGAATTTAATTAGACAATACGCTTTTTAAGTGTCGACGTAAGTAAAATTATACTCATTATCTGTTTTGAATGGGACTTAGTCATGTTAATAGAGTCAATAAGACTTCCTCTCTATTTAGTCCGACGTTGATGTCTTTGGAGACAATTTTGACGATAATTTTGCTTGGAAAGGGCGAAGAAGAAAAGTTATTTAAAAAAACATGTCTAATTAAGCCACAATTTTTTTTTTATCATTTAAATAAATTTTTACCCAAAATGTATGCAAAATTGAATTGACTCTAGGAGAATTTTTTTAAAATAGTACATGTCAATGCAAATGGGTAAATAATTACATTAACCACTTTCAATTCAAAATTTAATATATTTATATAAATTACCTTAACTACTTTCAATTCAAGAAAATAAGAAATAGTCGTTTTCCTTTTAGAAGTGTCTTTTCAATCTCATTAATTTTAAATTTATGTCGTTGTAATCTTAAGATGAATGTCAAAATCTCATTATGTTGAATAGCTAAAAACTCTTCGTCCACCTTCTTTTAAATAAAGTATGAAAGTAATATCAAACCATCAACTAATTAAAAGGAAAATAGGGAGAAGGAACATCTATTACAAAAGGTTAAAATTATTAACTATATTCATAAACTATATATTAACTATATTTATTATTTATATATTAATTTATTTGGATTTGAAAAGTTATTAATAGTTGTAATTATGATAAAATCATGATTTAGAACTTAAAAGTTGTAATCGGTTGAGAAGTTATAATCAACTTCAAATATCTCAATAAGACGTGGATTAGGATTAATTCAAATTAAAAAATAAAGTAAAAGGAGTTAATTTGGAACATATTGAAATCTCATTTATTTTTGAAGAGTAATTTGTATGTTCATGTGTGTGCTTAGTGGGATGAGTACGTGGGTGGTCTTTAATTATTTTTTTTCGTAATATGACTTTTTATTAATAATAACAAATGTTAAATTATTAAATGTGATAACTTTATAGTTTTAACAAGACTACGTTTAGAAAATATATAGATTCTTTTAACATTTTAAAATTTAAATTGATAATTATTAACTAATATAGATTTAAATTATTCAAAATTTTAATTTTTTAAAATTGAATAATTGAGAAATTTTGTGGTATTACTGTTAATTCTTTTTTTAAACACTATGAAATTTGATTAAAGTTAAAATAGATTAAAGTTAGATTGTGTTACCATGAAATATTCTCTTTTCCATTCCTATATAAGGCCTCATTGATACATTATTTTTACCCCAAAAACCATATGATTTAAGAAAAGACAGTTTTATTACCAATAGAATAACAATTTATTTGCATTTATAGAGCTTTTTTGCATATAAACTTCAAAATAAGAGTGAAAAAAAACACTAACATAAAAAATAAAAAATAAAAAACATTCCAAAAGCACTCAATCTCTATCTATAGATGCATATAAGTAACTTTGTGGATAGCTTATAATTTTGTTGCATTAATATAATAGTAAAACCTCTTGATCTGCCATTTTTCTTTGGAAAAAAGTTGAATTACGAAAACTTCAATTCAGCAAAATTAAAATCTTTAAATTATCAACTTTTTGAAGGCTTCTATTCTCCTTTACCTTGCTAATAAAAAAAACAAAGAAATTGTTTACAATATATATGTTAATGAAAATATATTTAATTATTACTCGATTAAATTTAAATTCAAAAAGCAATAGCTAATTATATACGTTTAGGAGAAACTGTAGCAATAAATTTAGTGATTGAATTCTATTTATGTAATTCTTAAAATTTTAAAATTTTATTTTTAAATTTGTGCCACTTTTTGCTTTTATGTATTTATTTATTTTATCTTTTATCTTTATCCTTCTAGGAAAAATACATCAATTTGTAACCGTTTGAGATTTTTCTACGGTTTTTTCTTTAAAAAATCTTTTTTATATATTCCTCGTAAAGAGTTTTGAAATAAAGAATATTAAATTACTTTTTAGTTTTAAATTTTTAATATAGATTTACAGTTACATCATCCTATTTTTTAAATTGGTTTAAAATTATCTCTTGTTTAATTATTTTAAAAAATATATTCTTTTTGGTCCTAATATTTAAAAAGATTCAGATTAATAATATTCAATTATTGATTTTTTTTAAAATTGAAATTTTGAGAATATCTGTGATGCTTTCACGTTTTAATTATTTAGAAATATTTAATCGTAATTTTATTTTTTTTGATGTTGGCATTTGACATTATTTTTGAAAATATATTTATGTACAATTTGTAAACAAACTAAGAAATCGACAATTTATTAGTGGAAAATACATTTATGTACAATTTGTAAAACAAAATTTAAACAAACAATAAGACCGATATTTATTAGTCAGACATGTGTCTTTTTATTTATTTTTTAAAAAAAATAGAGTATTAATATTTAATTAATTAATTTTTTAAAAACTGAAAATTCAAGAATAATCTACTTCTACTTCTACTTCTACTACTTCTACTTCTACTACTTCTACTTCTTCCTTATATGTATTTACAATTTCTTCCTTATATGTATTTACAATTTAACATCGTCTTTTATCAAGATTAAAATTAAAATAATTTGTTCATTAAAATTTCAACAAATTTTTAGAAATGATAAATTAATTATTATTATAATTATTTAATTTTAATAAGTGACTAAAATCAATACTTTTGGAAAAAAAATTGTGTTAATTTATTTGTCTTACTTTATTTTTTAATTTGTTATATATTTAATAATTACATAAAAAGGACTATAAATCACGATATTAAAATTAAAATAATTTGTTCATGAAATTTCAACAATTTTTTTAGAAATGATAAATTAATTATTATTATTTTTATTATATATTAATAAGTGGCTAGAAGCAATACTTTCGAAAATTTCTTTGTGTTAATTTATTTGTCTTCATTTTTTAATATTTTATATATTTTATACTTACATAAAAATGACTATAAATCAAAATAATAACAATTTAAAATATAAAATAATTTATTATCTTGGTTGACTCTCGAATTTTTATTTGTGCCACGTAAATTGGGACAAAGGAAGTAATATATATTATGTGAATAATGCATAAAAAATATTATAAATCATAAAATATCTAAAAAACATATTTTAAATTTTTTTGGTGACTCTGGAAATTCCGCTTGTGCATCATAAATTGAGAAAAAGAGAGTAATATATATTATGTAAAAATTACGTAGACAGTACAATAAGTTACAATAATTAATAAATTATATTCTTTTTAAAAGTAGAAATTTTTGGATGACTCCAAAATACATTTGTGTCACATTTATTAAAACAAAAAAGTAACATATATCGGGCCCGTGTGTCTTATATCTAGTATAGATAGAAACGTTAATTTTTTTCAATATTTTAAAGTTTTCTATTTTCACTTAAATACAGATTCACAATTTCATCATGTTAATTTTTAAAACTTTTTTAAAATCATATCTCAGTTAATTGAAAATGCTTTAAAATATTTTTTTTGAAAATAAAATAAAATAGCAATTTGTTAATTTGGTATTTAAAAAAATTAAATATAATTAATTTAAATTATTTAAAAAAAATTGATTTTCTGTGGTGCTGGCATGTGTCATTTTTTCTTCTCATATTGTATATAGATAGATTTTTAAAATGAATGTTAAAACTTTACATATTTTTAAATTGGTTATATTTTTATAACTCAAGTTAATTTTAAATAAAAAATTAGATTTAACTTTTAATTCTTAATTTTAACAAAATGTGATAACTTCCCACGAAAGAAGGAATCACACACCCTAGTTTTTAGAACTGTTTTAAATTTTTATCATTTAATTATAAAAACTACTGTAAAATCATTTTAAAAACAAAATAATAAATTATTATTTAATTGTAGTAGTAAAAACGTTTTTATGAATTCAAAATTAGTTATTATTATTAAATGTAATTATTTTAATTATTTAAAAAACTACTTTTTTGTGGTGCTGACACGTAGGCGTTATCACCTCTCATATATATATATATATATATATATATATATATATATATATATATATATTA
>JAJONR010006588.1:0-31770 GCA_029582245.1 Solanum etuberosum | reverse complement strand
CGACTCTTCTACTATACATAACTTCCCCGCAATAAATGGAGTAACATAAGACAAAGTAGATCCAGGATCTATCAAAGCATAAACACAATGGGAGCAAACAATCAATGCACCTGTCACAACATCTGGTGATGACTCTGAGTCTTGTCGATCGGCTAGTGAATATGTATGGTTCTGGCCACTACCAGAACTAGATGCTCCCTCTCTGCCTCCGCCTCTACCTCTACCTGCTAAAGTCAGGGGTCCACGCCCTCTAGACTGTGCTGATGAGGAGGAACCTACTACTGACCTGGTCGACTGACCTATACTACCCTGACCTATGGTCGGGCAGTTCCTCCACCCATGCCCCTCCTGTCCACAAGAATAACAACCTGTGGAACCCTACCTGCACCTCCCGAAATGCAACCTACCACAGGTAGTGCAACGTGATGGGGCTGTCCAAGCCTGGCCTGAACCCCTCTGCTGCTGAGAGCCTGATGCTCGTGAACCCTCACCTGGGCCTGACTGTCCCTGATGATCAAATCTACTACCCTGGAACTGCTGTGACGGAGGTCTAGGTGGCCTACTAGAATGTCGGGGTCTGGGACCACCCTGAAAATCTCCCTGTGAACCAGCGGGCCTAGCCCTCTTCTGTGTCTCTCTCTCGACCCTCTCACTCATATTGTGTAGATGTCGGCGATCCTCTATGCCTTGTGCAAAGGCCTGAATTCGTGAGATATCCATTTTATCATTTAGTGCAGCGGTGGAACAAGCGTTGATATAGTCCGAGTCAAGCCCTCCCACAAATCTACGTACCCTGTCATGCATCGTAAAGGATAGGCTCAAAAAGGGCGAAGCAAGGTTCACACTTCTCACAAGGTTGGCCACAAAGAGGTATGTTGTTAAATTGGCTCACTCTTCAAATTTTTTGCCTAAGATCATGTGTATTGCTTACAACACTCAATCAACCGGACCAACGGGGCAAGTTATAGGTGTCATCAAGCACAATGTTCAATACTACCTCACCACATATGGCATTGATACAATTATCAAATGAGACTCCACACTTTCTAGCTAGCGTGCAATGTTCATCACAAGAGACTTAATCGACAATCGGCTTCAAAGAGGCACCATCTACAGAACCTAAAGCATTTAGCCGGCTATTTACATGAGACTCTAAGTCGTCCATCCAGTTCTTCAGCACATAAACTTCTTGTCGGAGTTCCTATCGTAGTCGCTGCTCCGCACTTTATACCTGACTCAGGACTACCTATGGTAGTTTTTCAACTACCTAATCTAGTATAGACCAACTCTGCCTCTACTACGCTAGTAGTCTCTCAAAGAATATGGTGGGAAAATAAACAAATGTACCTATACCTGCTGAAGGTGATGTTGGTGGAGGCTGCACTCCTGTAGCTTCCTGGGTTGTCCCCTCTGCTTGCTCACAGACCCCCTCAGTTCGTAAAGGCTCAACCAGAACATGTGGCAACACCGCCAAAGGTACTGCAGGTCCTGCTCTCAAACCATATAATGGGTTTCGCCACATATTTTATCTTAGTCACCGCAGTGACCTTTTTCACCTCAACATATCTGTCCACCAATTTATGAGGCGGTATGTTGGTATGGGCACACGGTCTCCTTATTAGACAAGGAAATGGTAGACTAGCTCTTTCATTCAGGGTGCGATATCTCATTTGAATAGCATTAATCTGCCCAAAATTCAACGCATAACCAGCTATGATGCAAGCTACTAAGGAATCTTGCAAAGGTGATAGGGTGTTGTCATTCCCCGTTGGCCACAACTGTGCACGAACCATTGCCCACCAGACTTTCACTGGAAATGTCAAGGATGCCTTGGTGATGTGCACTTGTGGGTTGGCTACCCTTGATGCTGCCTCACTGTCAGTCACAATCAGCCCCGTAATCTACTTCACAATACTCAACTGGGAGACAAGATCCTCCATATCAGCTTCATTGGTCACCGAATGGTGGCGACCTTCATGTAGATCTATAGCAGTAGGTATAGTGTACTCCGGATCATGTCTATATGCTTCAATCTCAAAGCAATTCATGTATATATGCTTCAATCCCAATCAATATATAATGTACCATATCAATCATATATGAATACATCTAAATCCATAATTTCCCTTTTCATGGAGTAAAACCAATATTCATCAATTTCACCTTAGAACCATGGGTAAGGCATGGGTACATGTAAATTCTTTCTAAAATCATTAAATCCACTCAATTCAAGCATAAACAATTACAACCCAATCATTTGGATCAACATTCATCAAAACCCACAACTTTAGAAAAAACCCTAACTCAATTGGGGAATCTTAGGGGCACCATGAAAGGATTCCATGGATGAAAAGCCATCATACCTTGTTAACAAAGGACAAAAATGCTAGAGGAAATAAAACTTGACCTTGATCCTAGCTTGAACTATTTCTTCTTCTTCAAGTTCTAGAGAGAGAAATATTTGACAGGAAGAACTTGGGATTTCTTTTGGGTTTTGGAAATAATGACTTGAATGGGTGAGTTTTGGGGTTAAAATCACTTAAATAGGGGTCCTAGGCTTGGGTAAAACGACATAGTATCAATTCACTTAAATCCGGAAAAGAACCCTTTGCCCCTAACTTACAGTGGTCTGCCTCCTCACCACGTGAGATACCATGGTCTGTCAAGGGTCACACGGCCCGTAGTGGCACCCATGGTCCCTTGACCAGTGGCCTCAGTTGCCACCCCTCACCCTCCTAAAACTATCTAAGGACCACGACCTCTCCCATGGCCTGTGGTGGCCTTCACGAGCCGTCAAGTGGCTTGGGGGAGGGTCTCAAGTTTAGGCAGCCTTGGGGAGCACACTGCCTAGCAACCACAACCCGTGGTCCCCACCACGAGGCGTCAAGGTGGTAGTGGGAGGTGAGGCATCTTTGTCAGCTCCTGCCTAAGGTCTACGGGCACCACCACGACTCGTGGTGCCCTTCAAGACTCGTGTGGCCTTCATGGAGGGTGCCAAGGCTAAATCCTAGGTTTTGTAACGTCTCCCTTGGACCCTTGCTTAGGCTACTAGGTTCTGATGTGTTACATTATCTCCCCCTTGGGAACATTCCTCCTCTAATGGAATTCTAGACAGCTTTTAACGGAAAAGACTCAATACTAGCAGCCCATCATGCATGCAACTCATCAAAATGCACACAACCAAGGAGGAAACATCAACTCCAATCTAAACATACTCAATGCATCATATGGAAAGTAGGAACTACATCTAGCAACCCAATCTGCATAAAATTCAAAACTACTCATGTCCAAGGAGGAACTACCATCTCTAAGATAAAAGCATGCTCAACATAATCTCATGGACCCTATATGCAATCTATACTCAAAAACATATATCCAAGGAGTAATTCTCAACTCCAAGCTAAGGCATGTTCATCAATTCATCTCATGAAGTCTATAGGCAACTCATACTTAATGCTCAACAACATGAGGAAAATCAATCACATAAACTCATTTTCTTTCAAAACATAAGTTTTCATGAACATGCATAACATAAGCAAATGATGGGATTATCTAAAACACACATGACTTCAAACAAAGAGCAAACCATGAGGAACTCATTACCTTAAGCTAGAGTAGGAGTAGAAGGAAAAAGATGAGGATATCGGGACATCATATCTACCTCGGCCTCCCAAATAGCGCCCTCAACCAAATGATTCCTCCACAATACTTTCACGGAAGCAACTTCTTTGTTTCTCAACTTCTTAACTTGCCGGTCTAAAATCTCAACTGAAACTTCCTCATAAGAGAGATTGTCATTTACTCCTAACCCCTCTAAGGGAACTATAGATGTCGAATCTCCAACACACTTTTTCAACATAGTGACAAGGAAAACCGGATGCACCGATGCCAACTCATTACGCAAATCAAGTTCATAAGCAACCTGAACAACACGTCTCAAGATCTTATATGGGCCTACAAAATGGGGACTAAGCTTCCCTTTCATACCAAACCTCATTACACCCTTCATGGGCGAGATTTTCACCTAAACTCAATCATGCACATCAAATTCAAGAACTCTTGTTCTAACATCGGCATAGGATTTTTGTCGACTTTGGGCTGTTCTCAACCTTTCTCTAAAGCCTCATGAACTAACTCGGGTCCTATCAAGGCAACTCCACCCACCTCAAACCAACCTACAGGAGATCTACACCTCCTACCATAAAGAGCCTCAAATGGAGCCATACCAATACTAGAGTGGTAGCTATTATTATAAGCAAACTTAATCAATGGCAAATGGTCATCCCAATTTTCCTTGAAATAGATGACACATGCTCTCAACATATCTTCCAAAGTTTGGATAGTTCGCTTCGCCTGCCCATCGTTTTATGGATGAAAAGGTGTGCTAAGCTTCACTTTAGTGCCAAGACCCTTTTGGAAAGACTTCCAAAACTGAGAAGTAAACTGAGTACCTCGATCGGAGATAATGGATAAGGGCACTCCATGCAACCTTACCATTTCCCTCAAATACAGCTTCGCATAATCTTCCACTGCATAAGAAACCTTGACGGGAATGAAATGAGCTGATTTCGTCATTCGGTCTACTATAACCCAAATCGAATCATATTGTGACCGAGTATGTGGAAACTCTACTATGAAGTCCATATTCAAGTCTTCCCACTTCCAAGTAGGAATGCTAATGTCTTGGGATAACCCTCCCAGTTTCTGATGCTCAACTTTCACTTGTTGGCAATTAGGACACTTAGCCACAAATCTCGCAATATCTTTCTTCATCCCATTCCACCAATAGATCTCCAGCAAATCACGATACATCTTGGTGGCTCCCGGTTGAATGGAATACCGAAAACTATGGGCTTCTGACAAGATCTGTTCCCTTAAGTCATCTACATTAGGAACACACAAGCGACCTTGATATCTAAGCACACCATCTCCCCCTTGGGAGAAAGCCTCTACAGACTTTTTAAGCACCACTTCTTTCAATTCAACTAAGGTCGGATCAATACATTGCTTAGCCTTCACATTTGTCACAAAAGACCATTCTAACCCATTGTGAACCATAACACCACCCTTGGTAGAATCTACTAACTTAACACCCAATTGGGCCAATCTATGAACATCTCGAACCAACTCTTTTCTATAATCCTCAATATGAGCAACACTACCCATAGATAATTGACTAAGAGCATCCTCTACTACATTCACCTTACCGGGGTGATAGAGAACACTCATATCATAATCTTTCAATAATTCAAGCAACCTTTTTTGGTGAAGATTCAAATCCTTTTAATTGAACACATATTGCAAACTCTTATGGTCAGTGAAAACATCAACATGAACACCATACAAATAATGCCTCCAAATCTTTAAGGCAAATACGACCGCCGCTAATTCAAGATCGTGGGTAGGATAGTTCTTCTCATGAACCTTAAGTTGCCTTGAGGCATATGAAATAACTTTACCATTCTGCATAAGTACACATTCCAACCTAATTCTAAATGCATCACAATAAACAACAAAGCCATTTGTACCTTCTGGTAAAGTCAACACCGGAGGGGAAGTGAGTCTATCTTTCAACTCTTGAAAAATCTTCTCACAAGCTTCGGAGCATATGAACTTAGCCTTTTTTTAGTTAAAGCTTTCAATGGAAAGGCAATCGTAGAAAACCCCTCAACAAACCTTCTATAATAACCAGCCAAACCCAAGAAGCTCCTAATATCTGTAGGTGATAGAGGTCAAGGCCAACTCTTGAACGCATCCGTCTTAATAGGATCTACCTCAATACCCTTAATTGAAATAATGTGACCTAGAAAAGCTACGGACCTTAGCCAAAACTCACATGTGCTAAATTTTGCAAATAGATGTTGCTCCTTAAGGATTTGCAACACAATCCTCAAATGATTAATGTTGTCATCCTCACTCCTTTAATAGATCAAAATATCATCAATGAACACAATTATGAACATATCAAGGTATTGTCTAAACACCTGATTCATCAAATCCATAAATACCGTTGGAGCATTAGTCAAGCAAAACGACATTACCAAAAACTCATAATGACCATACCTGGTTCTAAAAGTCATCATTAGAATATCATCATTCTCCACCCTCAATTGGTGATAATCCGACCTAAGGTCAATCTTAGAAAAGTAACTCGCACCTTGGAGTTGGTCAAACAAATCATCTATCCTTGGAAGAGGATACTTATTCTTAATGGTGACGTTGATCAATTGGCGATAGTCAATACGCATACGAAAAGAACCATCTTTCTTTCTAACAAACAAAACTGGAGCACCCCAGGGAGAGATACTCGGTCGGATGAAACCCTTATCCAACAAATCGTTCAATTTTTCTTTCAACTCTTTGAGTTCTACCGGAGCCATTCTATAAGGAGGAATAGAAATATGTTGTGTATCTAGAAGAAGGTTAATACCGAAGTCAATTTTCCTTTCAGGAGGAATACCTGGTAAATCATCAAGGAAAACTTCATGAAACTCATTCACAATGGGTACTGACTCAAGAGTAGGGGTTTCAGAATCCATATCCCTCACCCTAACTAGATGGTAAATACAACCCTTAGAAATCATCCTTCTAGCTTTCATAAAAGAAACAAATTGACCTCTAGGCATAGAATTCCTCCCTTCTACTCTAGGATAACATCAAAGGAGACTAAATCCCCCTTTGCAAGAGGTTGTAAAAAAAGAGATCATTAAGTGGTTGGATGCTAGAGTCATATATCCTATCGCTGATAGTAGTTGGGTTTGTCCTGTTCAGTGTGTGCCTAAGAAAAGGGAAATCACCGTGGTTCCGAATGCTAAAAATGATCTTATTCCAATGAGGCCGGTTACTAGTTGGAGAGTGTGCATGGACTACCGCAAGATAAATGCATGGACAGAAAAAGACCACTTCCCAATGCCGTTCATGGATCTGGTGCTAGATCGTCTCGCTGGTAAGGGTTGGTATTGATTTCTAGATGGGTATTTCGGGTACAATCAAATCTCCATAGCTCTGGAAGATCAAGAGAAAACCACATTCACTTGTCCTTATGGGACTTTAGCCTTCAAAAGGATGTCATTTGGGTTGTGTAATGCTCCAGCGACCTTCCAGCGTTGTATGATGTCGATATTTTTAGATATGCTGGAGGACACGATTGAGGTATTTATGGATGATTTCTCTATGGTAGGTTACTTGTTTGATGGTTGTCTGATGCATCTGGCCGAGGTACTGAAACGATGTGAAGAGTGCAATCTTGTGCTCAATTGGGAAAAGTGCCACTTCATGGTGAAAGAGGATATAGTTCTGGGTCATCGGATTTCGCAGAAAGGTATTGAGGTTGATAGGGCCAAAGTTGAGGTAATAGAAAAGCTTCCACCACCCATCTCTGTCAAAAGGTGTTCAGAGTTTTCTTGGGCATGCAGGTTTCTACCGGAGATTTATAAAAGATTTCTTGAAAATTGCACACCCATTGTGCAAACTACTCGAAAAGGAGGTTAAGTTTGATTTTGATGATGCTTGTTTGAGATCATTCAGAGAGTTGAAAGCCAAGTTAACTTCCGTACCTATCATTATTTCACCGGATTGGGGATAATCGTTTGAAGTGGTGTGTGATGCAAGTGGGGTAGCGCTTGGGATAGTATTAGGACAGAGGGGAGAGAAGATTCTTCATCCAATTTACTATGCCAGCAAAGAGCTGAATGTGGCTCAAAAGAACTATATTGTGACTGAATAGGAACTCCTTGTTGTGGTTTTCACATTTGAGAAATTTAGGTCCTACTTGCTTGGTTCTAAGGTCATAGTGCATACGGACCATTCTGCATTGAGGTATCTGATGGCTAAAAAGGATGCAAAACCAAGGTTGATTCGATGGGTGCTTTTATTGCAATAGTTCGAGTTTGAGGTAAAGGACAGAAAGGGGACAGAAAACCAAGTTGCTGATCATTTGTCCAGGTTAGAGGAGGAAGCTATGATGAAGTTTTAGGATGGAGTTGAGATTAATGATGCGTTCCTTGATGAACAAGTATTGGCAACTTCTTATGATCTTATCCCTTGGTTCACAGGTTTTTCTAATTACTTGGCAAGTGATTTGGTTCCAACGGATCATTCCACCAAAGAAAAAAATTCATGTCTGATCTGAAGAAATTCTTTTGGGATGAGCCTTACTTATTTCGTGTTTGTGCTGATGGGATTATTCGTCGCTGTATGCCTGAGGTTGAGATGATGAGTATACTCGAGGCGTGTCATTCATCACCTGTTGGTGGGCACCATAGTGGTATTCGGACTTCTCATGAAATCCTGCAGTGTGGGTATTACTGGCCTACCATCCACCAAGATGATCATGATTTCGAGTCTTGTGATCGTTGTCAACGAGAAGGAGGAATTTCAAAGAAGCAAGAGCTACCTATGAACCCAATATTGGTGATTGAGTTATTCGATGTCTGGGGTCTTGACTTCATGGGTCCGTTTGTGAGTTCACATGGGATGAAGTATATTCTTGTTACGGTTGACTATGTATCGAAATGGGTAAAGGAAATTGCGATTTCAAACAATGAGGGAAAGAGTGTCACCGCATTCTTGAAAAAGAGTATCTTCTCCAGATTTGGTACACCTAGGGTAATTATCAGCGATGGAGGTTCTCACTTTTGTGACAAGTTGTTCAAGGCATTGCTAGAGAAATTTGGTGTTCGTCACAATGTAGCCACTCCTTATCATCTGAAGTCTAGTGGGCAAGTTGAGGTGTCAAATAGAGAGATAAAGAAAATACTTGCAAAGACTGGGAATGAACATAATTGATTGGTCAAGAAGGCTTGATGATGCTCTATGGGCCTATCGCCCCGCATTCAAGACTCCCATAGGTATGTCCCCCTACAAACTTGTATATGGGAAGTCATATCATTTGCCTGTAGAGCTAGCGCATAAAGCAATGTGGGCGCTAAAGAAGTTGAATTTGGATTGGGGCGCCCCATCGAGTCAAAGACTAAATGATATGAATGAGCTTGATGAGTTTTTCCTAAAAGCATATAAAAGTTCAGCCTTGTACAAGGAGAAGATGAAAAAGTACCATGATCAGAAGATAGAAGAGCGTGAATTTATTGCCGGTGATCTGGTGCTCTTATTCAACTCAAGGTTGCGCTTGTTTCCTGGCAAGCTTAAGTCTAAGTGGACCGGGCCATTCAGAGTAACTCAAGTATTTCCACATGGAGCGGTGGAGCTCGAGAACAAGGAAGGAACGAGGTTCAAGGTGAACGGATAAAGGATAAAGGTCTACTTGGGGAAATCTGAGAGTGTACATGAAGTGATAGAGGCTTGTTATATTGATGAAGTCTGAGTAATTAAGGTGTCTGTGTCGTGCCGCGATGTTAAATCAAGCGCTGCTTGGGAGGCAACCCAAGATGTAAAATCTAGCCAACTATAGGATTTTCTTTTCGATATAGGAGTTTTCTTAAAATTTTAGTTTTTTTAGATAGGTGTTTATTAATTTTTTATTTTAGTGTTGGCTAGATATAGGTAGAATAGCGTCCGTGTCTAAAAAGTATCCAGAAAATGTAAAAAGGAAGGCCTAATGTTTGCTACGTTTGCAAGGACGGAAAGGCAAAATCTACAGAAAATAAGTTGTTGCAGTGATCTAAGGGTCCCATCGACTGTCCGTCGGTCAATCCACGAACCGTGAATGGCATCCGTAGATCCCAGGTAAGTTACTAAAAATTTTTCTAAGTGTCAAAGTGATCTACGGACCCGATCGACGGACCGTAGGTCGACCCACGGACCGTCGACGGGGTCTCGTGCGTACAAATTAGGGTTTCTGCCTGACACAACCCGGACCCCAAATAAATAAAACCCTTCATTTCAAATTCACTTCCCACTTCCATTCCCCCCCTCCCCAACCATTTTAAACCTTCTATTTACCCCATCATCTTCCATTAAAACTCCCCTATCAATCCAAAATCAACTCCCATTTCCTATTTTAAATCCTTCCTCCTTTCCCATACTCCCAATCTTCTTCCGCACTTCCATATTTTCTCTCCAAAAGCTTTCACGGTCCGGGTTTGGTGTCAACGTTGTTTTAGGAGCATTTCTACTTGATCAGACACTCATCATCATTGCTTACTTATAAGGTAAATTGATTTCTCCCAAATATTGAATATTTCATTGTTTCAAATTAAAGTCACAACAATGAACCTGACCTTGGGTTGTTAAATTACTGGTTAAAATGTTGAATTTTACTTTAGAAACACCCTTGGAATGAGGTATGTGAGTGTGTAGTTAATTATAATCAACTAATTAGGGTGATACGTCTAATTGGAAGTTTTGAATTTGGGTTGTTCAATATTTTTGTGTGAATGTGGAATCTTTTTATGATCACAACCCTAAGGATGATGAACTACCGATAAAAGATATTGAAATGCATGTTTAGACTTAGTTTGATTTGTTGATTGTTGAAATTGTCGGTTGAATGAAATTTGAACTTCATAACTGGCACAACACTGATCCACGGCCACCACCAACGGACCGTAGGTCGTGGCCCGTTACTTGGCACTGCACAAAAAAATTTCTAAGGTATGAACCACGGTATGGACTACGGTCCGTCGTTCCATCGACGGACCGTTCTGCACATCTGTGGTTCCACCATCAGAGACCCAAAAATCTCTACTCTGACCTACGGAGGGGACCCACGGGCCGTCGTTCCATCGACGGATCATAGGTACCCACCGTGGGTCACAATTCCAGATACTGTCTAATTTTTTATTTTTTTTTCGTCTAGGTCTGAATATTGTTTAAAAATTATTCCATGAGTCTTATTGATTTGTTTTGGTACTAACTAGTTTTCCACAGGTACCATGGATCCTAAACAACCACTGGCGTACGCCTAAAAGGGCAAGTCCAAGTCTGTCGCCATTTCCCAATGCCTGTTAGATGAGGACACCGATCAACAGTCCATTATTGAGACCACCAGAGGCTCCTCTACCTCTCCCCAGACCACGAGGAACCGATCTCGGTAGATTATTTCTGAGAGAGACGAGGTCGAGGTCACTGCCCCCCAGTCTGAGGAGGGGGCCACACATACATGAGAGTGGTAGTCTGGCTCTGAGTCGCAGTCCAGCTTTCATTCCAGCGGCAGCACCACCTCATCTTTCGATGTCGATAGCACGGGGGATTCCCTTGTACCACCCCTAGCTAAGCCGGTTCCCAACGCCACAGAACTAAATAGGTGGTGCGTTGCGGACCAGTACTAAATTTATGAAAATTAAACCATGCTGAATGAACACCGGAAGATGGCTAGGCCATTACTGAGGAGCGCAGGGTACTGACAGGGAGTCTCCATGTTGTGCCTGTTATTGAGGAGCTATTCCGGAGGCACAAATGTTAGTAGATGGCACAGAGCCCAGGGAAATACAGCGAGGAGATGACCAAAGAGTTTTATACCTCGTATGCCGCCACCGTCAGTAATTCCATATCTAAACGGGCCAAGCCCGTAGCTCAGCCCCCACTCCAGCCTACCTTGGTGCAAAATTTCCCCGTGGACATCTCTGAGACTACTATCCGCCGTTTCATCTATGGCCCAGCCCACACTCTGCATATTAATAGAACAGAGTATGACTACAGGATGTGCATTGTTCAAAGTGGGGCATTTCAGAGAGATGCTGATTAGAGAGAGACACTACTTTATTGGATGGTAGTTCATATTGCTGAGGATGGGGAGCGTACTGAGTGGGTACAATACTGTTATGCCTATCAGGAAGGCGACTCTGAGCATCGCTGCGATGTTCTTCTGGTCAGTGTTTCGTACTAGACTGTCCCCTACTCAGGCGGACAATGTTGTTAATTGGGATCGGGCTGTGATGATAACAGCTATGATGGTGGGGCTGGAGCTTGATTTCTCCCGCATTCTGATCACCGAGATCCATGAGAGGGTCTTCAAGATCACCACCACTCTGCCCTTCCCATGTCTGATATTCCATCTTTGCAGGGAGGCTTCAGTGCCTATTTGGCATTGTGATAGGTTGCTCGAGGCGACCAAGATAATGGACATCAGCCTCATTCAAGATGATGCAAATCTTGCTGCACCACAGAGGGAGCCACAGGTTGACCTACTGCCCTTGTGAGCTGATCTTACTTTTGATGTGGAGCAGATCCAGGTTGATGACACTGTCGTGCCTCCCACTACTAAGGATGCACAAGCTCCATCTTCTACAACCACTATTTAAGCACTGAGCTCATCCCGAGCCACTCCTTCTTCAGGGTCCACTGTCGTTCCTCTGGCCTGAGTCCAGATGTTGGAGACCCAGATGGCTACCTTGCTGCATCATATGAGGCCGTGGATGCAGCGTTCTATTGAGTAGTCTAAGGCTAGGATGGAGCAGATGATTGATAGGAAGATTCAGGCCGTTCATAAGCACCTGGATGCATTTGAGTTGAGAGTTTTGGAGAGGCCCTCCCCTGCTATTGATATCACCACCTTCCAGATGGAGTTGGCTAGCCTCTGTGCCGATGTTGATGCCCTCTTAGCCCCTATTGAGACTGTACCAGAGTCTGCCCTTGCGGTTGCGGAGGACGAGTTGGTGATGACAACCCCTTTTTGGTGACACAATGCCACCACCTGAGCCGTCCCGTGCTGCTGGGAAGTGCCACCGCTCCGATCACACTTCCTAAACTGAGGAGGCTCGACGATTGAAGAAGAAGAAGCGCCAGCAGTTGGAGACAGCCTAGAGGCAATCCATTATTGATGAGGAGGCGCGACAGCAGCGGGTTCGAGAGGTTGATGTTGGTCCATCAGGTTCGGTGAGCACTACTGTTGGTGAGAGCACTACTGAGGGTGTTCCTACTGTTGGTGTGGGCGATACTGATGGCGTCCCTAGTTTGAATCTAGCGGGTTCCGGGAAACCAGACCCACTCGCTTCTTGATGGGTCTTCGGCGTATTTGCGCCACAGATTTTCTTCACCCTATGCTTTATTTTTCTTTTGTGCATTGAGGGAAATTGCACCTTATTTTGTTGGGGTGGGGTAAATGGATTGTGAGTTCTAGGGTGAAGTTTGAGTAACCCAAATCATAACCCTCCTTTGGGGTTTTCTTTCCTGTGTTCTTTTTCCCCAAGGGACTGTTTACTTTTATGTTGAACTGGCATGTTTAGGATTGTATGTTTAGAAGTAAGTAGAAGAATCAAAGCATGATGGCATAAATAGCATGAAATTGATACTTGTCCAAATTTTTTGAAATGTGCTAGATCTATAGGTTGAATGAGTTGAATGTGTTGGATCTTCATATGACATGATAAGCAACTGGTATGATAGTATGACTTAAGCTAAAAGTTGAATTGGGTAATTTAATAATTTGATAATGAAACAATGTGCCAAGTGTGTGTGAGAAAAGTTTTAATGTTCATGCAGTGTGTGCCAATCTAGAACTTGCCCCGTTGGTCCTGCTAAGATAATCTAGGCTAGAAGTTGGAAATAATCATAGGCCCTTATTCAAATAATTCCACTCAAGCCTAAAAGTCAACCAAAAGAAATAAAATTCTATCTTTGATCCAAATGTTTGAGCCTAATGAATACCACTTCTTTCAATACACCTAATTCAACTTCCCTAAAAATATTATTTTGGCCCCGGTCCCTCCGTGGACATGTACATCTTAACTTAGGCCAAAATCCTAAGTTGAGGGTGGCTAATTCAAAAAGTTATGTTAATCTTGGCCCTGGTCCGACATCGGATATTGGGCACCTCATCTCATGCAAAATACATAAGTTGAGGGGGGCTATGAGAAAGGAAACCGAAAGAAAATGGGTATGAAAAGAGTTTTGTGTAGAAGAAAGAAAAAGAAAAGAAAAGAAAGAAAAAGATGTGACTGAAGTCAAAAGAAGCAACAAGATGAATGACATAAGTGTTGAAACAAACAAAGAAAGAAGAAGTAAAAGAAAAAGACGGAAGTGAAAAATAAGAGCGATAAAGTCAAAAGTCACATTTGTGTTGAAGAGAGTCAAGGAAAAGAGTAGAAAATAAAAAGAGGTCAAGAATTGGTTGAGAAAAGATGTAAAAAGTCAATGTAATGTCAAGGAGGGCAGAAAAGTCAATGAAAAGTACCCAAATGTACCCTACCTGACCCTGCGTCTATGTTACAAGCTAAGAAAGTCCTATAGTGATCCTAGTGACAAGTTTAGAGAGTTTATGCAGTGAAAATAAAGGCAAGCCCATGGTATTAAGCACTAACTGTACTTGAAGTCATTTCTGAGTGTGAGTGTTGAATGAATCATTAAACTTGAAATTCATATATATTTTGTGAAAAAGGATTTCTTTTGAAGTAAGGGCACTAGTTACATTGTTGGAGTGTTGGTACCTTGGTGATTGTGAAAAGTGTATGTTGTGATGTTTTTTGGTCGATCTATGTTATGTTTTGATCCGCATGAGTTAGCTTGTTGAGTCTAGATGAGAAGATTTGCCCTAAGTAATGGAATTGATTGAGAAAGTCATGTGATTGCTTGAGTTTGTATGTTTTCTTCTACATAAGTGTCGTTAAGAGTTTTAGTGTGTCGCTTGAGGACAAACAATAAGTTTAAGTTGATGGCGTTGATATACCGTGAGTTTACGGTATTTTTGATGCGTTTCACTTAGAGTTTATGTGTGTCTTGGGCTATTTTGTTATTAGAAATAATGTTTTGTGTGTAATTCTTGCAGGAAATAGGCTTGGATGCGGTTGATGAAGATACGAGCTGAAAATTGTAAAAGTAGTCAACGACAGAGCCAACCACGGACCGTAGGTCTAGTGATGGGCCGCAGATGGGCATTCGTAGGTCCTGGTCAGGAAGTTGATTTCCAATACTCAAACCACGGAGTGACAAGACGGACCGTAGTCCAATCCACGGACCATAGGTGGAGTCGTCGTTTGAAGGCCCAAAAATATTGCATAAGTGTGGAACCACGGAGGGTGACCTACGAACCGTAGGTCGACCCACGGTCCGTAGGTCGAGGCGTCAACAGAAACCGCGTTTGAGCAGTTTATTTCCTTGGTTTGTTTCCTACTTAGTTTGGGATTTGTTTTCTATAAATAGGAGTTGTAATTCTCATTTTTAAAGGTTACACATTATTGTATACTCCTAGTTTTTGGTATTTTGGAATTATTTTGCAAACTCTTAGCAATTTAATTTTCGAAATTCGTTTTATACAATTTTCACTTTGAATTTCAATTCAAGATTTTGGTTTCATCTATTCTAACTGTAAGTTCATGAATTCTTTCAACTTAATTATGAATTGTGAACTCTCAAGCATGAGTAGCTAAATCCACAATTAGGGTTGTGGGAATCATGAGCAATTAACAAAGTATGAATAATAATTAAGTAATTATTGAATAGTGCTAATGGATGTATTGTTAATCCTTTCGTTTAGAAGTCTTTTTAACGGTTGCAAACGTTAGAACTCACATCGTTCCTACTTGCCAGACTAAGGAGGTAATTAATGAGAAAAGGATTAAACAACATAGATTCAGTGGATGCTATCTAATATTCTAATTTCAATTGAAGTGAGGGTGAAAACTAAACTACATTTATAAGACGACTAATCTGGGGTAAAGGTAAGGGTTAGTATAGCATACACCCATAGACGGACCAAGTTGCGTGGTGAAATTCCCTGCTTGGAGGACCAATCACTTAGGGATACCTAACTTACAAACCTTGCATGTCAAACAGTAGGAAAGGATTACTATTATTAGGATTACTGCGTTAAGAGCTTGTGGGGAACACATATACCCTAGTTTCCTTCTCATATTGATAACTCAAAATTTGAATCTTGTTTCCTTGTTACTTAATCAACAAATCTGTCATTTTAGTTACAAAACCCCCCTGTTTACTTTTCTCAGAAATAGTTTGACTAAACAGATATAATTGATAGTTAACTATAAGTCTGAACCATATTCCTCATGGGATCGACCCCAACCTACAAGTTGGGTTCTTTATTTGACAACAATCGCTTATACTTCTTTAGGGAGGTGTAATTTGAGTGTATCAATTATACCTTACATGAAAGCAGCCATAGGTATTTTGAAATCAAGCAATTACAGGTAAACCCACTTGGGATTCAACTTCAATTTATGAAATTTAAACACCAAGTTGTAAAACCCCAAAATCAAGAAAATGTTCTTTAAAGTTAATGTGTTCTAAAAATCTAAGCTGTAGTTTCTCTCAAAAACTCTCTCTTAATATTGTATATTTTTTTTCTCTCCTTTGGGCTATTTATACTTTCCAAAAATTTTGTCCAAAATCCACTACGCGACTGACTCTGTTACATTAGTCGGGCTCGGCTAACTTGTTCGGTGAATCACCTTTCTTTCCTCAACTTGTCTTTTGATGCTCTAGGCTTCAGGTGTTTGAACCTCAGTCGGTGAATTCGATTGAGTAAATCTTTCATGCTCGGCGAATCGCCGAATACCACCTTGGTTCGCCTTTCGAGCATTTAATCTTTGTTGTTCACATTGTCGCTTTAGGTGATGTGCATCTGGACCACTATTCCAATTCAAAGCATTGTCGTCTCTATTGCAGTCCGCCAACCTGCCTTTATAGATACAAGTGCATGCATTGTCACTTTGGGTGAGGTCTTGCTCAATTGGCAATCTGCCTTTCTTGTTAGGAAATCAAAATTATATAGTTTGCCCTTTTTTGTATTTTAGGCCATGATTTCAAATATCAATCCTTGCCTCATCCAATTTCATTCATAAATGCAAATCATCAACATTCTATTAGAATTGGACAAAATTAGGCATTCAGGACACTAATTATTGAGCTAAATGGACCTTAAAGGAGTGCAAATCAACCACTCATCACCAGGCTAGTGTTTCAGGCCATGATGGCCATTTTTCTAGGGGAAGATCATCTTCGAGTTTCTTTTAATATGGGGAGCTTGACCATTGGTCCAGAGATTACCCCATACGTAGATAGATTGTACCAGCTATACCAACTCCACCCTCAACATCTCCAGCTAGGGGTCGAGGTCAGGGTCAATACCATTACGGTGAACATCATGGTATTCAAGGTCTTCCCCATGAAGGTAGGTTAGGTAGTAGGACTAATGGGCAGGGTAGAGGCGGATAGGGCCATTTCTGTGCAGCTCTACTGAGGGTGGAGGCATCAGATGATATGATCATAGGTACGATTCTTGTATACCATCAGCCCACCTCGACTTCATTTATCAAGGCTCTACCTATTTTGATGTGTTTGGGTATTATGCTTCTTGTATGGGTATGAGTTTTGAGACTATGGCACCCCCGTTGCATGTGTTCACCCCGGTGGGTGAGTCTTTGGTATTGGATTAGGAGTTTTGACCATGCTTAGTTACTACCTAGTGGCGTGACACCCGAACTAACCTTAAATTTTAGATATGCTTGATCTTTATGTGGTTCTGGGCATGGTCTGGTTATCCATATACAGTGCAGTTTTAGATTGTTTCTCTAAGACTGTTTTCTTAGCCATTGATGAGTGGTGGATTTTCACACATTTGAGCTCTTTTCTTGTGATTTTGTGGCACTCAAGTAGATAAAGAGGCTAATTATCCTTTGAAATGTGTTGTTTAGGTACTTTGATGATCAGGAAAGAAACCGATAAACAAAAGTGTAATAGGAGCGGAAAAAGAAAAAAAAATAGGCAGAAAACAAGTCCTAGGTA
Source organism: Solanum etuberosum (assembly GCA_029582245.1). NCBI lineage: Eukaryota > Viridiplantae > Streptophyta > Magnoliopsida > Solanales > Solanaceae > Solanum > Solanum etuberosum. The sequence continues at coordinate 14,133 of JAJONR010006588.1, read as the reverse complement.
TCGCACCTGCGGAAGACAGTTCACTTAAGAGAACTAGTCAACAGGTTAATCGTTCACTTAAGCGAGGATGCATGGTTCGCTTCTGTGAACTAGGCCAAAAAGACAGAGACTGCTTAAGCGAACTTATGTTCGCTATGTGAACCTCCTGCCGCTTTTGCCAAGCCTGCCCTTTTTAGACAAGGGAAGAATGGTAAATTCTCAAGCTTGGGATCCAAATTTAGAAAATAGGGTTAGAGTTGGGCATTATTGATGATCTAAGAATTATTAGAGAGAGAATATTGTAGAGAGATAAACAAATTCAAAAAGTAGATCTCTTAGTGTTCTTGATCTAGGGGTTGAGACATTGAAGGCAAGTTGCCTCACATTTTAGTTGTGGATTTTAATAATATCTTTTACCTTTCTTCATTTCCTTGTTCTTAATTGCTAGAAACGTGGGTGTAATAACTTGTATGACATTGGGGCTTTTGTGCTAAAAATAGACAAAGCTATTTGGGTGTTTAATTTATTACTCTATTATTTTTGTGATTCCTTGTTTCCATGCTTGATTTTGATGAAATATGTTTAATCTAGCTTTCATGTTTGAATTTTTAGCTTGAGAGTGCACGCTCAACCATAGCTTCCGATCTTCATGGATTGCTTGAACAAGAGCTCGTGAAATGGAGAATTACATTGATAATTTCATTTAGTTTTGAATCTTGAATTTTAGATCGAAAGATGAAAGCTTAGGGTTTCATTATTGTATGCAAGGCTTCCTTGATAGAGAGGTCTAGGTTAAGATAGTGGGTTATTTTTTATTGATGAGACCTAAAGGAGATTCTATGCATAAATGCTTTGAGATCGAAAGATAATTAGCGTAATTGAAGATGACCTGGCCTACCTGTTACTGATTGATCTTAGATTGAATTGCAATGGATCGTTAAGTGTAAATTGAATTTCAAGTTTTCCATATTTCCATACATCCCTTACTTGATATCGTCTTTGTCCCTATTCGTAGTTTAATTAGAAAAATTTCCTTTTATTTGATAATTTTGTACCTTGTATTTTTAGATTCAAACTAGTATCTAGTTAGGCTTTATCTTTTCAATCGTCGTTAACGATGTTCCTTGTGGGATTCGACCTCGACTCTTAGTTGGGTATTTTTATTTATGAAGACTGGTCACTCTTTTGATTAGTTTTGAGGAGTGATTTGATCATTATAAAAAATAGAGTCGTTGTTGGGGAACAATTAGGCGTATTGAATTGATTTAGTATTTCTATGTTACTTGTTTCTATCTAGATTATGAATATTTGTCTTTATTTTTGCTATTTTGTTTTGATGGCTTTTTGTGATCATGAAATGTTTGGGATTGGTGAACCCTATACCGACCCATGGCCTTGTGGTGAAACAAATGTGACAAATCAATTGAGGTTTGGGGACGTGTATGATAAGCTCATTTGGGGCAAGAAAGCCCTACACCTACTCTCACTTGTGATGGAAAGTCTTCAATAAGTGCACCGAGCTCAAAGCTGTGACATAACCAACTTTGAGATGAGGCTTGTTACTCTTAGGGCTAAGGTGAGAAAAATTATGAGGGTGAAAAATCCTTATTATCCAATGGCCGAAAAGAGCGAAGAAGGATCTCACGATGAGCACCTTTCTTGGTGCGGTGAGATGATCCCACTCATGCTCGGGATTTAATTGTTTAAAGCCATTACAATAGAAAGGATTGAGGTGGATATAGAAGATATCTTGAGCATGTGCAACCAACCCATGACAATAACTATCCAAGAAGCCGAAATAACTAGCATGATACTAGAGTTGCAAGAAAAATCACAACAAATCATATATGGCAACTCTAGTTCATTTGAAGATGAGAGTCTCATTCACTTGAAGGCCATGAATTATGAATTTCAATGCTAAATTGTCCTATTGACCCTTTCACTCTTGCCCAATGATCCAAAATGAAATCATGATTTGAAGTTGGGTAAGAGATTCAAGTCTTCAAAATGGAGAGATCGCGTGAAACGCTTGATCCTCTATTGCACTCCCCATGCTCTTCGGAGTGAAATTGTCCTCAAGTTGGGGAGACGGTTCACTGCCTCAAAGAGGAAACATAAAGGGTGATGTACCCAACGTCGCACCACGACGTTAAATTGTGCGCTTGATAGGAGGCACCCCATCGGTATCTAACTTAGTTCAACTTTTAGTTTTTAAATTCTAGATTAGGTTTAAATTTTTGTTTTTGGATAATCCTCATGATTTTGGAGTTTTCTGAATTAATTTGAACAGGTTTGGAGGGATAAATCTTGAAATAAATGAAGTTTGGGGCTTAAACCTGATTGGAAAATGACTTGGGAGTTATTTTGGGCACCAAGGCTAACCCAATGAGATTGGGCGGATCCCCCATTGACCCTCCCGAGCCCACCTAATAGGACAATTAGTAGGTTGACAAATTGGCCTCAGGATCCGCAAAAGCGAACATGAGTTTGCTTAAATGAAGTCCGCAAAAATGGCTCCCTCTCGCAAAAGCAAACATCGCTTAAGCGAATTAAGCGAAAGGGCATTCGCTTAAGCGAACCCCACCCTTTCACCAGCAGTAGCAAAAGTGACCAAACGCCGGTTAAGCAAAGGTAAGGCATTTCAAAAGGCAGTTTAAGGGAGCCAAAAGGACAAAACTCACAAAATAAAATGTCCAACTTCTTGTTCTCCCCCTTCACTTATTCCTAATAAATTCCATCCTCTTGGCCTTCATTGTGCAAACACAATCCGATATGTTTTTCTAACTTTTACTCTCTTGAAGTGGTAATAATCATTTTTAACTTTTGATTTCTTTGTCAAAAGTTGAGGGTAGTTAGTGGGTAGTAACTTCTCTAACTTAGAGGGTTAAAATTGTGATTGTATTGGCCGAATTCTTTGTCAAAATTATTAAATGCATGTATCTGAGATGATTTAAAGTATTTGGGGAAGTCTGAAGTACCCATTTCATGATCTAATTGTTGAAATTAGTTTTGGACCATGTTTTTTATAAAATGCCAAAAAGAACTCAAAAATGATTTTCAAAACATTTTGTGCCGAAATGATTGAGTTTCTTGGTTGCTTGTTTGGTTGTTTTTGATTTAACAATGATGGTAGTTGAAATTTTGTGCTAAAAATTGAAATCAAAATTGGTTTTTCATGTTGAAGGGGGCGACTGTTCGCTTATGTGGACACGCCATCGCTTATATGATTTTTGCTTAAACGATACCCTTCGCTTTTGCGACTTCTGCGATGTTCGCTTAAATGAACTGAACTTCACTTTTACGATATCTGGGGCAGTTTTCTGCCAGTGTGAGATTTTTCAGCTTGCTTGTTTTAGTTCCAAATTAAGTTCCAATCATTTTCTTTGACTTCACTTATGAAATTGTATCGTTTAACACATAATTCTCACACTTAGATACTATTATGATTAACAGATTCTCAAAAAATCAAGAATGGCACACGAACTCGGTTTTGAGGAGGAAGTGGTGGTCGATTATGACCAATATTGATTTGTCTCTCAGTGAGAACAAGATATTTATTATGTTAATTTAATGAAAAAGAAGCTATTTCTGAAGAGAGGCATATCTCTTGACAAAGTTGAAGAAATGCTTCAAACTTTCTACCAAAGGCTTATTGCATTTGGTTCGACATGCTTTGCAGTTGAACCTTGCAAGGCAAATGAACAATAGGTGAGGGATGTTTTATGCAAACCTCATGTAGACCGATATGGAATCAAGGTTGATCACTATCTGAGGTAAGGTTGTCAATTATTGGCCAGAAGCGATCAATCGGGTATATGGTTTAGTCAACCATGATATCAAAGCCTTCACTAACAAAGATTGTGAGTCGGGTTCTTGGTTAGCTTCGAAGCTATGCCCAGACAAGAATTTTCCATGGGCCATCACAAAGGCTGAAATTTTAAGCTCAGACTTTACCGCGGAGACTAGGACATGGATGTCTATTGTATAAAGTTGTATTTCCCCAAGTGGAAACATTAGCAACATTCTGGTGTTGCGAGCTCAGATAGTGGCTTGTGTGCTTGATGATGTCTTAATGAATATGGGCAATTTGATTGGGAATGAGTTCTGGAAGTTCAAAATGCATGATAGCATGTCTCTTGTTGTTCCCTTTCTGATCACGGAGCTTTGTAAACAGGTTGAGGTTGAGGTACTTCTAGGTGACACATGAATGGAGCCCAAAATTCCTATCTTTCCACTTAAGATGTGTGGTGAGGGCACAGTGGTTAAAAGCAAAGAGAGGAAGGTGGACTCCAGGAAGTATGTGCACGTGGAGGATGATTCAACTATACCTCCAGTTGTGGGTCCTTTTGAGTCTTTGGCAAGTGAGTTGCGGGTTGTGAAAGAGTTAGTGGCAAAGCTACTCCAAGGGTCGGGTGAATCATCTGCGGGGCCAAGATGAGTTTGATGCCTATTTGATTAATCAAAGAAATCAAAAGGCTCAACTTGCAAATTTGGAGAAGGCCTATGCTAGCTTGGCCAAGTCACATGGTGAGTCGAGACAAGTTCTTCACTCGGATGTGGAAATGTGTAAAAAGCCTTTGGAAAGTTTTGAAGGCAAATGAGCCACTCCCGACTTCTAGGCCAAACGAGGATGAAGATGAGTCGGTCACATGGAGTGATTATGATGGAGATGAGGATAGTGGGGCCACCAAGACCGATGGAGAGGATTAAGGTAGCCCAGGGAGCCCTCTGTATTCTCTTATCGAGTATTAGGGTTGTTTTGTGAGGACACAACATCATTTTTAGTTGGGGGTGCTCCCCTTTGAGTTATTTTATCTTGTTTTTATTAGCGTGTTGGATTGTTGTTTGTTTGTTTTTGTTTTGGGATTATGATAAACGCTCAACCATACCTCATCCAATACGAGGTGTAGGCGATTGTAATCTAGTATAAAACCCAACGAAGAGTTGGGGTGGAACCCATAGGGAGCGGTACAAGTTCGAATTCAATTACAAATGTGTTCTAATAGGTTATAGGAATAGAAATTATCGCAAATATATAGACAAATCTAAGGGGTTGACAACGAATGTCAGATTGGGGGATTTAGATTGTAAATTATCTGCTAAAACACAAACAAAAACAGGAGAAACAACAATATAGAGAGGAATTCTCGGGATGTGATCGATTATATGCTAATTTCGCTATATGTGTAATTAAAATTACTAACGAATTGCTAAATCTCAGTGGGTAGGCTAGACTATAAGTGTAATAGCTTTCTCTCGAACAACTACTACGATTCAAGTGATTTCTCTTGAACATCAACAAGCTTATCAATATAAATAGCCCAAGACCTTAATTCATCTACTATCTCGAGCTAGATAGGTAGAATTCAGTTTAGGATTTACTCCTTCGAGCTAAACCCATATTAACCCAATAACTACAACCATTAATCAATAACTTTGGTTCTGAAACCTCTTTCTCAAGCAAGCCCAGAACTCTAAGTTAGAATTGTATTTGCAACTACAATTCATAGATTAAAACACAACTATCGATTAAACCCACTACAATTAAGCATTTAAATTAGTAAATAACAATACCCATAAGCTAATTCAACCAATAATCACATGATCACACCCCCAAGAATTGGTGTTTTAGCTAAACATCATTAAAAGATAAAAACAATTACCAACTAGATTAGCCATCAGCTGGGTAAATGTCTCCAAGTCTTTAAAATGCTCCAAAATGATTCAGTTCAAAAACCCACTTACAAATCCTCAAATCTAAGCTTCCAAAGCTTCAAAGTCTACAATGGAAACTCAAAAACTGAAAGAAAACTCAAACTCTCAAACTTGGGGATTAGAACTCCCTTCTCCTCATTTTAAATTTCAATTTATAGTTGCTCAATTTTTGGCCTGAAAGGCCATTGGGCGAAGTAAGTCGAGCGTCTTCAACCCGGTCGGCAATCTGTCGTTCTCTCCAATCAATCGCCGGTTTGCATTGGCCATTTGTGCTCCAGGTCCTGTGACTTTAGGCGATCAAGGTTGCAATCGCGGAGTCGTTCGACGATCCGCCGACTGCCTATTTCTGTCGCCAAGTCGGTTCTTCACCAGGGCTGGCACCTTGGAACTTTGTGCGAGCTAAAGAGCCACTCGGCGGTTCGCCTAGTGGTCTTGGCGATCACCAGGATCGGTTTTCTTCACTTTTTCAGCTTGATTGCTCCCTTTTTTCCAAGTAGTGTCCTTGCCTTGCTCCTTAGCCTTCATAACTGCAAATCAACACTTTAACATTAGTTTAGAGGGTAAATTAGGCATTTGAGGACACTTAAACTATCAAAACAAAGCCCTAAATGAGTCGAAATCTCGGACTCATCAACACCCCCAACTTAAACTTTTGCTTGTCCTCAAGGAAAACTCAAGATCAATCAGTTTAACAAGGATGTCTACAAATAGTGTTGCTTAAGACTCAACATAAATGCACAGACAAGGTTCAAACTACACATATACTGATCAATTGTGCACTCAAAGTTTCAAATTGTGACTCACCATTATCAAGTGTACTCAAACTCATAATGTGTGCTTCAAATGCAAGTTCAAGCTCAACAAAGGTATTCAAATGCCCTCACAACAAAGATTATTCCATATTCACATAGAATTTCCCAACAATTTAAAGTTCCGGAATCACATACAACTCTCACACTCACAAAGATGAACACATGCATGACTCCACCTATAGGCTTGCCCTTATTTTGAAATCAACATTCGTTTCAGCTCACTCAAGATCACAAAGGTCTCTTTAAGGCTTGTAATGGGGTTGAGTGTAAAGGTATGGTCATTTAGGCTTAGTGGCTTCTACCTTCATGAAGTATGGCCTGAAAATCACTTTTTCTCCTTCTCTTTCACATTCAAACATGTTTATAATCCACCCCATTATTCAACTAAATATGAATCACCGGATATCCCATTTCTTTTACTATTTTCACACACTTCAGTTCACAACTTTCCTCTCTTTTTCAGTCCTTTTATTTTCTTTCTTCTTTTTCTCTCTTTTTTTTATATGGAGGGGTTCCATCTTTTTCAAAACAATCCATCAAGGGGGAATTTTTCATACTTCTTGACTTTTCTTCTTTTTCACCACACCCCCAACATAGGCTTTTGACCTAAGTTGGTTATTCAAACAAACCACTACTTCATGAAGGTTATGGGTGATGGAATAAAGAGGTCAAGGTTGCTCAAGTTTCTTGCAAAGAAGGGAAAGGCTCAAAGGGTGCCAAACAAGGTTCACACTTCTCACAAGGTTGACCACAAAGAGGTATATTGTGAAATTGGTTCACTCTTCAAAACTTTTGCCTAAGATCATTTCAATTGCTTGCTTCACTCAATCAATCGGACTAACAGGGCAAATTCTAGGTGTCATCAAGCACAATGTTCAAGATAACCTCACCACACAAGGCATTGATACAATTATCAAACAAGACTCCACACTTTCTACCTAGCGTGCAATGTTCATCACAAGAGACTTAATCGACAATCGGCTACTCACAACGAGATGCTAAAAGTTCATATATTGTCTATGTAACTTAGTTTGCCTCATCATAGCCGCACATTCATTTTGTTCAATTAAGAGCACTATTCAAGTCATCGGTATTGACCACAACCGACGCTCAAATTTGCACAAGAACAGCCACAATCACACACAAAAGAGGTGGCAAAAACTTTAAACTTGGTTCAAAACCATTTTCATATCAAAACAATGGGTCACAATTTATCAACAACCACAATTCAACAACCAAGATATATATAAACCAATAAGCTCCAATATTCACAAAACCACAACAAAAAACAAATAAGTATTCACAAAAAAAACCCACAAGAGGTAGGTATGGAAATACCTCACCCCACCAACAAAATACGCAGTTATCATCAAATGCAAATAAAACAGAAACAGTCTAAAAAGTGAACAGAAAAGGAGGCAAAGAAAATCATCCTGTCAAGCTAGGCCTGGGGTGAAGTTTGCATATCCGCAACTCCCTCTGTCTGGAGACCCCCTCACTATCTGAATTGGCCTCCTCCGGTGTCATAATCATGGGTGTCTTTCCCTTGCCTTTACCTCCCTTTGGAGGCAGTTTTGTGGCTTTAACTCGGGAAGCAGTCGCTTCCTCATTTATTATAACTCCGCGTGCCCGCTTTCGGGGTGGCATGTCTCTACTAGTGACTTTGGATCTAGCCATTCCTGCAAAACAATGTAAAAAAAATGTTAGAAAAATTCATGAAAACTTTCAAAAAATAAGTGCAGGAAGACTCGCCAAAAAACTTTGGCGAGCCAGGTCGGGCTCCCCAAAAGTTACAGTGCAAAAAGTGCCAAAAATCAAAGCTGGGAGTGATGCCAGGGCCATTCGGTGGATCGGCGACACCTTTCGGCAAACTAGAAGTAGCTCGTCGAAAGTTACAAAACAATATCAAGAAAAAAAGAAGCAGAAGGGCGATCATAAGGAGCCTTCGGCGAGTCGCTGAGTGAACTCGGTGAGCACAAGAATATCACTGAAAGTTACAGAACAAAAACTCCATATTTAGCGAATTAAAGGGCGATCAAGGGGGCGGTAGGCGAACCGCTAAAACACTTGGTGAGCTAGACCCAGCTCGCCAAGTAGCCCAACGTGCCAGTTTTTCACCCCGTACTTCAAAATCCATCCCGCAGCCCACGGTAACAAAATTAAACACCAAAAACATGCAATTATCACTAGACCCATATGACCCATGACCTCGAGGTACTCAAACTTCCCCTGATTTGGCCAATTGACGTCGTTTGTCCTTAAGAATGACGTCAACAACTCTATCATCGGTCAATTTTTTGAGACAATTTTTTGTAAAAGGATAAAAGCATAGATTGAAAAGGATCAAGAGAGAGACCAGAATATGGCCAAAATGATAACCCAGCTGGGTATCTTAGCCAAAAGTGTCAGGGAATTCGAAGCGTTGTACAATGAGGAAGTAAACTTTCTAGCCAATCAAGGAAGAGCTGATTGTGCAAACCACCTAAGGACGGGTGGAAATAAAGGTTGGACCGAAAGAGAGGGGGAGAAGGATAGGTATGTTCCTCCCCATAAACGTCAAAAGCTCAAGGATTCTGAGGGTGGTCAGATGGAAGATATGCTTTTAGGCATTCTCACCAAAATTGAAGGTTCCGACAAAGTGCTGAAAGACATGAAAGATGATGTTTAGACTCTCAACCAAACGGTGACCTCTCACTCAGTCTCTATTAAGCAGCTGGAGACCCAAACGGGTCAAATTTCTTCACATCTGAATCCAAGACAACAAGGGGGATTTCCTAGTGATACAATGGTAAACACCAAGAATGAAGCTTAAATGGGTATTTTCGTCATGCCACGACCTTAACTAGGGCGCTTCTTGGGAGGCAACCCAAATTTTTAATGCTTTAAGTTTGATTTTGAATAATGGGTGTTTATTGTGCAGGTTGAAAAGTGGAGTGTATTTGAGAATGTGCAGTTTGGCGATCCATAGAGTCCAGTCGGCGTCTCGCCGAAGAGGTCGGCGAGCCCGACTTGGACCGCCGTTGGACCAAACAAACTTTAGGTGGAGGTATGTAAAAGATGGTGGGCTAATTAATTAATCGGCGACTCACCGAATAGGTCGGTGAGCCCAATTTTGTCCGCCGTTTAGACCCCCAAGATAACTGGGAGTCCTGTAAAACTCGGTGAGGTAAATTACCACTCGGCGCATCACCGAGTGGTTCGGCGTGGACAACTTACACCGCCGAAAGGGCCGCGAACTGAAAGGTTTTAAAAGCCCAAACGGTTTAAAATTTGAAAATCTTTCATATTCTCCCATTTCTATCCCCATATACTTTCACCCGCACTTTTGATTGCCCATATTTTCGCTATTTTACTTGCTTTGTGCTCTTGATCTCGTGTTTGGATTTGGATTGCATTGTCGCCTAGCTTATCAAATTCTAAATTTGGCATTCAGATTGGTTTTCCAAACCCTGAACTCTTTATTAGTGGTTGAACTCGAATGCATTCGATAAATTGTGTTGGGTCTGTGCTTAAATCGTATTTGATGTGGTTGATTGCTTATTTAGTGTTTCAAAATTGCACCTAATTTCTTTAACAGATGATTTCTCGAGTTTCGTGTGTTAAAATTGATTCTAAATTATTGGGTTGCGGTTATTTTATGTTGGGTCTAGTTGGGTAAAGTCTAAGTAACCCCCAATTGTTCTAAATGACGTACTTTTCCCAATTATGGAGCGTTTGACGTCATTCTTAAGGGTAAAAGTCGTCAAATGACCAATTTTGGCCAAATCGAAGGAAGTCTGAAATACCCCAGAGGCATGGGTCTTATGTGTCTTGTATTAATTGCATAATGTGTGTGTTTGATTTTGATTTCGGGTGCTTCAGGCTTAATTTTGGAAATTGGGGTTGAAATTTGGCACATTGGGCAGTTTGGCGAGTTGGGTCGAGCTCACCGAACGGTTCGGCGGTTCACCAACGTCCCCCTTGATCGCCCTTAATTTCATAATTTGGCTTAGTTAGAGTCTGTAACTTTCGGCGGAAGGCCTGAGTTCACTCGGCGACTCACCGAATGTTTCCGTTAATCGCCCTTTCTGCGGCCCTAATCCCTAAAACACACTGTTAATTTTGGCGGGCTAGTCTGAGATCGCCGAGTGATGTTGACGATTCGCCGAAGGGCCTTGCACATCACCGAGCTGCCTTGTTTCTACAAAATTTTCAAGCGAATCCTTTCGGCGAGCCCGATCTGGCTCCCCAAAGTGACTAGGCGACTCGCCGATTGGTTCGGTGAGTTCTTCTGCAACCTTAATTCTACACATTTTTCTTGAAATTTTTCTAACTCTTTCAAATGTGTTTTGTAGATATGGCTAGGACCAACTTAGATGAAATGGCATGGCGCCTCGCAAATGACCTCGGGGCATCGTAATAAATGAGGGAGCAGCTGCTTCCACACAAAAGGGAAAGAAAGCCCCTCCGAAGGGAGGCAAAGGCAAGGGCAATGCGCCCGTAGCTGAGAGACCGGAGCGCAACTCCAGCAGTGATGGGGATTGTTTTGACTCTCAGGTTTCACTCTCCGAGCCTGAAGATGACCAACCACTACAGATCCGGTGAGCAGATATTCGTGCAAGGGTTCGGTAAGATCGATCTAGGATCCCGGAGTCTACCCCTCCTGCTGCTGATACAGTGCAAGCTCTGGCAAAGACGATGGTTCCAGCGCCACCAGTTCAAGGTCTTCCTCCCCTGTTACTCAACCGATTAAAGGCTGAGGGATTGCGGACCATCCTAGAAGAGAAGCGATTGTCCACGGATGGTGTGGTGGCCAGGTACCCTCTTATGTGGGACACACTTCGGTACCACAGGTTCGACATGTTCACCAAGCCCCGTGGCCCATACATCCCCACCTGGGTAAGATAGTTCTACACTGCATATGGTGACTTGGTACCCCAGGGGAATAAAAAGGCCAGTCCCTTCAAACCAGTAGAGTCTGTGGTAGTTCGAGGTTAGACAGTGGGATGCAGCAGTGATCATATAAATGATGTATTGGACAGAGCTACAGGTTTTGAGCATGAGTACTAGAGGATGATGACTTCAAAAACTCAAGATGACCTAAAAGGCCGGCTAGCTCCCCTCATCTCTGACACCACCCCGAGGTGGATTGAGGACGGAACCCCTATCGAGAAGAAAGACTTGAACATAGTAGCCCGGTATTGGTTCGGTTACATTAGTAGATCGATCATGCCATCACAAAATGAGTCCATTCTCCGCCACCCAAAGATGGCCTGTCTCGGATCTTTTATAGCCAGGAAGAGTCTGAACCTAGGGCTGATCATAGAGTAGGAGATGGCCATGAGGGTCAAACAGCGCCAGACATCCCTTCCGTTCCCAGTGCTTATTACAGAGTTGTGTTAGTGTGCTAGAATTCCTCTTGATGAGAAGAGGGACGTTGAGGTCACACCCACATCCTATACCGACATCCGGCGCATAGAGGCCGAGTACACATGGGACGAGACGTATTGGAGGAGAGCAGCTCCGGTGGATACATCCCCAGTGGTTGATGTTGATTTTATACCTGCAGAGGTCTTTTTTCCTACTCTAGCCTCCGGGCTTTCAGGTACATCTACTTCCACTCCTTCCCAGCCTCCTAGAGCTACTTCAGGTACCACTGCCTCCAAGCCTCCGATCACTCAGGCCATGCTCCTCAAGATGGGGCACCTAGCCCATTCTGCCGATGTGCGGGCTTCCCAGCTGGAGGCCGAGGTTCCCTGGATGATTGAGCGAGCCATCACAGATGCACTCACACCTCTTCAGGCTACCATTGATGCTCTCATTGCGAGAGTAGTGACTTGTGAGAGAGGACAGAGGGTGACAACTAAGGTTACAGCTTTGAAAGCTGAGGTTTCTGAGCTTAGGAAGGATGTGGACCATCTTAAGTCCACATACTTCACTTCACAATTTGGGTCAGGTGAGATCCCCGAGGATCTGAGTACTGATATTCCAGCCCATGCTGAGGTACCTCGGGCTACCACCGGAGATGATATTATGGAGGATGTTGCTGCTGATGAGTCTGAGGCTGAGACCGATGAGGAGGAGTTTGAGGAGCGAGATGCTGATGTATATGATAATCTGGCAGACCTAGAGGGTGCTATGATTGAGACTGCCCAACAGGTTTCATTGAGAGAGACTTCCATGCCAAAATCTAGTGGAGCCAGTGTTGATGTTACCCCAGGCACGGATGCCCAACCCCAGAGTCTGACCCTGGGCACTGATGCCCTAAAAGATGGAGCAACTTGGTAGACAGGATCATTCCTTACCTCTCTCTCTGTTGTTTTTGAGATTTTTGGGTTTTTAGTTACATTTGAGGACAGCTGCTTTTCTTTTGTGGGTGGGGTGAGGTATTTCCATACCTACCTCTTGTGATTCTGTTTTATTTGTAAATTTTGGGTATTTTGAGCTATATATGTTTTTGATTTTTATCTTGTGGATGGTTGAGCTTGTGGCTCCTTGTTTTGAATGGAAATGATTTTGACCTATTTTAAAATTTTATGCCACCCCTATTGTTTGTGATTGTGGCTTGTGGTTGTTCTTGTGTAAATTTGAGTATCGATTATGATCAATACCGATGACTTGAATAGTGCTCTTAATTGAACGAAATGAATGTGCGGCTATAATGAGGACAATAAAATTGCATAAACAATATGTGAAATTTTAGCATCTCGTTGTGACTAGCCGGTTATCGAATGAGCCTTTTTTTATGATCATTGCATACTAGAAAAAGTGTGGAGTCTTGTTTGATATTGGTGTCAATGCCTGGTGTGTTGACATTACTTTGAACAATTGTATGATGATACCTAGAATTTGCCCCGTTGGTCCGGTTGACTAAGTGATGCAAGCACTTGATATGATCTTAGGTAACGATTTTGAAGAGTGAAATAATTTGACAATATACCTCTTTTGTAGCCAACCTTGTGAGATGTGTGAACCTTGCCTGAACCCTATTGAGCCTGACCCTTTTCTTGGAAGAAACTTGAACAATTGTGATCCCTCTTTATCCATCTACCCATAACTTTCATGAAGTGTGGTTTGTGTGAATAGCCAACTTAGGCCAAAAGCCTAAGTTGGGGGTCTGGTGAAAAGAGGAGGAAAGTCAAGAAGTGTGAAAAATCCTCATTTGAGTAATGGTTTTGTAAAAGATGGAACCCCTCCATATAAAAAAAAGAAAAGAAACGAGAAAAGAATCAAAGAAAAAGAATGAAAAAGTTGTGAAATAAAGATATGAAAATTGCAAAAGAAATGGGGTATCCGGTAATTCATTTGAAGTTGAATAATAGGGTGGATTATGAGCATGTATGAATTGTTAAAGATAAGGAGGAAAGTGATGATCAGGCCACACTTCATGGAGGTAGCAGCCACTGAGCCTAAATGATCATACCTTGACATTCAGCCCCATTACAAGCCATGAAAAGACCTTTGTGATCTTGAGTGAGCTGAAACAAATGTTGATTGGAAAACAAGGGCAAACCTATGGGTGAAGTCATGCATGTGTTCATCTTTGTGAGTGTGAGAGTTGTATGTGATTCCAGAACTTTAAATTGCTGAGAAATAGTGTGTGAATATGGAATCATCTTTGTTGTGAGGGCATTTGAGTACCTTTGTT
>JAJONR010006587.1:0-34274 GCA_029582245.1 Solanum etuberosum | reverse complement strand
AAAAAAATAAAAAACTGAAGTTAAAAATATTTTTAAAAAAACAAGCTTTAAATTTATTATTTTTTATTTTTTTTGGGGGGGTGGTTGAGGGTAGGGACAAAATAAATAATTCAATAAAAAAAATTATAATTGTACTTTGAAGTTGGAGGAGAGTTTTGGAAAATGGTTTCCTTAATTTTGGAAGGAAAGTCATTTTCCTTAAATTTGAGGAAAATGAGTTGATTTGGAAAACATTTAACCCAACCAAACATAAAAAAATTGGAAAATATTTTTCGAAAAATGCTTTCCTTCATACCAAACACACCCTTAATTTTATATCTATCTTGTTTTATTTTTCTTTTTAAAATTAGTTAAAATCTCTCTAAATGGTTATTGGTACACTTTTGAATCTATAATTTTTTATTTTTTATTACTATTTTCAATGATAAGAACCTAAATATTAAATCGATAAATTATATATCTTAAATCTTCCTTTTCATAATAGTCCACTCATGATCTCGAATTTCTGGGTACATCATCTGTCATGTGCATTTTTCTTACCAGTTGAGTCTTCACTGACAGCACAAAAGAAAAATGATCAAAATTGAAAAAGCCAACAATGAAAAAAAAAAGACTAAAAACTAAAGAATAAAGAAAATTTTGAATATATTATTTATATATAAACATATTTTTTTATAATACACATGACCATTCTAATTTGACAAATAGACGTTATAATATATTTCTTCTTTAAAAAACATGATGCATGCTTTGCTGAAATCTACAAAAGGTATACTTAGCTTCTCATAATTAGTTCCTTCAAATAGGCAAAAAAAAAAACACAGATAAAAGTTTTCTAAAATTAGTACTCAAAAGGAAAAAATGAAAAGTTCCCTAAAGTCTAAATTAGGTCCAAAATTGGAAAGAAAAGATGTGGAGAAAAATAGAAGGAATTATATGAAGAATCTCTATAATCAACTTCATTCCAAGCTCCCTACTACTAATGTTTCTACCTCTAAGGTTAGTTATACAAAAAAAAATTAGTAATCATCTTATATTTTATATTACGCGATTCTGAATTCAAGTGCAACTAATTTAGTGATGAAGACAAAAGATCGAATGAACTCCTAAAATTATAATTTGTCATTCATGTGCGGAAGGAGATCATGCATGCATGCATGTATAAGCAGGAATAACAAATATATATATATATATATATATATATATATATATATATATATCTTCTAGTTAATCCGCGTTTGTATGCATATATATCTCTTCTAGTTAATACATCATTTACAATTTTGAGTGTTACAGGAAACAATCCCAGTACCAGATCAAATAGATGAAGCAATGAATTACATAGAAAGCTTGAAAATGAATTTGGAGATGAACAAGAAGCACTTGGAAGAATTGAAAATGGGCTTAAAGAGGGCCCAATCATTCAATCAAACTAATGAGCCCGGCCCAACTACAAAATCACCACCTCAGATTGAATTCTATGAAATGGGCCCAAAAATTGTTGTGGTTTTAATAACTGGCCTTGATAATATAGCCACTTTTAATAACATCATTCGATTATGCTATGTGGAAGGTGTTGAAGTTGTGTGTACAAGATTTCAACTCAATGGAAACTCTACACTACAAATTTCTCATCAAACTAAGGTAATGGTTCTAATTTCTAAGGGTACCTGAATCGGTTGATATTTGAAATTTGAAGTTAAAAAGAAAAGTATTTGAAAGTTGAAGTTATTTTTGGATGACATGAAAAAACAGTTGATCATAGAAGAGAGTCGATCAGAAGGTAAACATACCTAAATATGAGCGGAGGGCCAATATAATGACATGCATGTCTAAACTTATATTGAAGCATCTTTCTTCGTCGACAACGTCTCTTTTATTTGATATATGGAGGAACCTCCATTCATACTTTTTAGGGTATATATCTTTTAATCGACGATACGTTAGATGATTCTCAACTTGTTGTATTTCAAACTCAAACTAGCTAGAACTAACATTTCAATATTTGATTTATTTAGGTGGAGATGATCAACATAAATTCAAATTCAAGAATAGAATTCAAAGGTACAACTTTATGTAATAAGATGAAGGAGTTGATTCATGGAGCATCTTGCAGCAATGATATGGAATATTCCTAAATACATTTATGGGACTACATAATTGACTTTGATGCATTAGATGTATTAAAAACTCCAAGTCAAAATCCAAACATGCAAAATGTTCAAGAAACTTCTAGCTCTTTGTGGGACTAAATTAGCTTCTTATTCAAGATGTAAAATTTCATCTCCTAGTTTGATATCTTGTTTGTTTTCAGCCTCAATCCTTCGATAATTTTTAATTAGATTAAAAGATAAGTTCTCTTTGCTTTAATTTGTTTCAATTGATGATAATTAGTAAACAGTTACAATATTGTATATGGATGTGTTGAGGATGGGAGGAACACGATCAAACATAAAAATGTTGAATTTTTAATATTTATTCAAATGTTTTTTCTTCTTGGTAACTCTATATTAAGAAATTTTTTAAATCGACTTATTTCTTAAAATGACTTGTCAAATAGGTAAGTCATTTTCCAACACACCAATCACACCCTTTGTACATAAGTCAATTAATTAATTAATTAGTGCGACGCTGTATATTCTCTTTCTTTATATAAACAAAAATGAATCAGACTTCAAGATGCCACATTCATACAAAATTGTATTCATACCATGAAAAATACGTATAGAAACAAGCATGGTATGTTTCGTGACATATATCGATCAAGACATAGATACCACAACCCTAGGTCTCTCTCAGTCGATCTCTCGTATTTTTCTCTGAAAAAGTTAAGAGAAAAATATGATATTAGCAATTTAGGTTTAATGGGTTAGTTATGGGGTAGGGTGAATGCGGGTCAGGGTTATGGAGAATGAGAGGGTGGGGTTGGGGTGAGTGAAGTGTTGAGAGTCGAAGAGAAGACAACCAATATGAAATATATTTTTTTCTCTTCATAACTCTATATATATTTTGCTAGTAATAATATTTTTTTTCTCTTCATAACTCTATATAATTTTCTTCTTCTTCAAGGGTATGTTTCCTGACATCTACGAGGTATCGATCAACACATGGATGTGCATGACACAACCTTAGGTCTCTCTCTTTTGATGTCTCGTGTTTTTCCCTGAAAAAGTAACGAGGGAAATATGATATTAGCAATTGGGTTTAACGAGTTAGATGGGTCGGATATAATATCGAGTGGGTAGAAGAATTAAATCGAAAGGAACTCTTCTTCTTTGTACCATCTCTGTTCTCAATTCGAACTATATATTCAGCTTCGTTTTAATTTATTTGTCTGATTTTAACTTGACACAAAGTTCAAAAATATAAAGAAGACTTTTGAATCTTGTTGTCTTATGCTTGAGGATGGAAGGAATACAATCAAACATAAAATGTTGTTTTAATAGTTATTCATATTTTCTTCTTCTACATAATTCTATATCCTTTATTAGTCTTCTTTTTTTGTCTCCATTTATATAATAGATATAAAATTTTAATTTTTTTACCACATCACTTAAATTGAAATCGAGGGAGTAATAAATTAGTTGAGACTCGTAAGCCTTACGCATGAAAGAACAAAAATATTGAGGATGGATAAAATATCCGCATATGTAAAATACAAAAAAATATTTGATTTATTTAAGTGGAGATGATCAACATAAATTCAACAATTGAATTTAGAGTTAGAAAAAACAGTTTTCAAGATCTCGTCACTTCGGTGAATCAGAGCGTCTTTCGCTCTCTCTTATTAGAAGAAGGAAGGGGCGCGACCCCACTTGAGCCCCTCATACAAGTGAGCTATAACTTTGTGTGATAAGATGACAAAGTTGATTTATTTCCAAAAATATTTATGGGAATAAGAATGTGTTGGTGAAAATTACAAGATTGCAAGTCCACGTGAAAATCCAAGTAACTACATGCAAAATGTTTAAAGAAATTCCAAGTCAAAATCCATATGCGTTGCGCATGAGTAAT
The DNA here is from genome assembly GCA_029582245.1 of Solanum etuberosum. Classification (NCBI taxonomy): domain Eukaryota; kingdom Viridiplantae; phylum Streptophyta; class Magnoliopsida; order Solanales; family Solanaceae; genus Solanum; species Solanum etuberosum. The sequence continues at coordinate 30,260 of JAJONR010006587.1, read as the reverse complement.
TATATGGAAAATATTCAAGAAACTTCTAGCTCTTTGTGGAACTTAAATAGCCTCTTTTGTTTGAAGATGGAAACAATTGAGATGTAAAATTTCGTTTCCTAGTTTAATAGGTTTTACCATTTTAATTTGCATTACCATGGGATACAAAGATGTTACACTTTTGATGCTGTTATTTCTTAATTTACTATCTCATCATCTTCCTATTCATTGCTAAGAAGAGTTCCTTAACTACAAATAGCGATAGTCTTCTTTTGTTTTGAGTACAAGAAAATAAAAAGTACATAAAATTTATTCAAAAAGAGTTGGAGTGTTTTTTTTGTGAAGTTTTGGACTCAACTCTTGTACTGAGTTTGTTGAGTTATACTTTGTGATTATGTTGTTGTATCCTGGAGGGGACAAATCAAGAAAGACTACTGTTGGACTAGTGAAAAACATTTGTTGCAGTGAAATTGAATCTCCTAAAAGAGAGCGAGATATCTGCGCCTTAGCCAGAAGAGATTTTATTTTCTTCATTTGTATTTTCAATTGTAATTTGCAGTCTTGTAATTCTTATCCCCTCTCGAATACATCCCTCCCATTATCATTTGTAATGTAATTGATAGTCATAAAATGTATCCGAGAGCAATGAAAAATTTAATTTTTTTATTATTAGGGAAACTTTCGATATAGGATGTAATTTTGAACACTTGCTTGATAAGAAAAAAATGAAATGAAAATTGGTAGCTAAGATTCCTAAATCATTGAGTTAATATCTCAAAAGATCATTGAACTATGAGAATTTAACCAAATTGACATGGCAAAATAAGTTTTTTTTTATGCCATATAAACATGAATCCCACAAATAAATAAAAATATTAAATTTCCCGCATTATTTTTTCTTTTACAATTTTATTTTAATTTTTGAGAAAAACTGAATCTGCACCATTTCCAGGCACCTTCTCCCATTAATTTTATAAAATAATTTATTTTATTATGTCAATTTATTTTAATGATAAATGTGGTTGAGTGATTTATTGAAACAAAACAAAATTTAATGACTTTACTAGTTAAATTTTCATGATTGAATAACCTTTTCAGATATTAACCCTTAAATTATTCAATAATTTTTTGCGTATATATATATATATATATTATATTTTTTGCTTGCTTGTGTCTTCCCCCAAACCCCAACTTGTGTTTTGGTCCCCCAAGAAAAACAACAAAAAAACAAAAACAAAAAAACAAAGACGAAAGAGTAAAGAAAAACAAATACATATGTTTCAACTTTCACCGCATCAATTCAATCTAAAATCTTAAATTGATGCAAAATGTTCTATATTTGTCAAAAAGTAGAAAAAAGTGTCTGTCAAAAATAAATTATTTCATTCGTCCCATATTAGTTGATCATTTTACTGAAATAGTTGTCTCATATTAATTGTTCAGTTTATTAGATCAAGAAAGCATTAATTAAGATTTTCCTATATTGCCCTTGCAATTAGTTCTTTTTGTGAGTATTCACATTTGTTTGTAAAATTTCTAAGAAATTTTTTAAGAAATTAATTAATAAAATTATCTCTTTATTTATGATTTTTTAATACACATATAAAAATGAAAATAATCAACTAATATGAGATAGAGAAATTATTTTTTTCTACTTTAAGATTGAATCGGCAGTATTTGAAGATGGAAACAATTGAGATGTAAAATTTCATTTCCTAGTTTAATAGGTTTTAGCATTTTAATATTAAGTTTTTGTATATTAATTTGCATTACTATGGGATACAAAGATGTTACATTGTTGAGTTATACTTTGTGATTATGTTGTAGTATTCTGAAGGGGACAAGTCAAGAATGACTACTGTTAGACCAGTGAAAAATATTTGTTGCAGTGAGATTGAATCTCCTTAAAGAGAGCGAGATATCCGCGCCTTAATCAGAAACGATTTTATTTTCTTCATTTTTATTTTCAATTGTAATTTGCAGTCTTATAATTTTCACCAACACATCCTTATCCCCTCTCGGATACATCTCTATCCCCTCTCGAATATATCCTCTTATTAAGTAATGTAATTTGTAATGTATCTTATAGTCATAGAATGTATCCGAGAGCAATGAACTATAATTTTTATAATTGGGAAAACTTTCGATATAGAATGTAATTTTGAACACTTGCTTAAAAAGAAAACTGAAATGAAAATTAATAGCTAAGATTCCTAAATTATTGAGTTAATGTCTCAAAAGGTCATTGAACTATGGAATTTAACCAACAGAGTCATTAAACTTTATTTTGTATCAATAAAATCACTTAACTTAACACTTTTATCTTCAAAAACCACTCAAGTACATTTACCTTTAAAATCAAATTGACATGGCAAAATAAATTATTTTGTATACCATATTAACATGAATCCCACAAATAAATAAAAATTTCAAATTTCCCACATTATTTTTAATTTTACAATTTTATTTTACTTTTTGAAAAAACTGAATCCGCACCATTTCCAGACACCTTCTCCCATTGAATGTTATTTCTAATACATTTTGAATAATTTTAAATTTCTTCGAATAATTCTCATTTTCTCAAAATATAATTTTTACACCTAGAAACTAGAAAGAAAGTGTGAACCTCACTGAACAATCCACAGAGAAATAGCGAATCTAAAAGTCACAATTTTTTACATTATTTTTATTTTGCAATTTTTTTTCTTCAAAAAAAGGTCAAAGTCCACACCATTTTCAGTTTGTTTTTTAAAATTTTGTTTATTCGTGGAGTCTATGATTATATGAAAAAAAAAAAAATTATTTTATTATGTCAAATTTATTTTAATGATAAATGTAGTTGAGTGATTTTTGAAGATAAAAGTGTTAACCAGAGGTCTCGGGTTCGAGCTCTGGGTATGGAGAAAATTCTGTTGGGAGCGCCACCTCCGAATGGGCCATGGAGTGTGCGATCTGAATTTAGTCGGAGCTCCAATGTAGGCTCCGGACACCGGGTGGGAAACCAAAAAGAAAATGTTAAGTTGAGTGATTTATTGAAACAAAACAAAATTTAATGACTTTACTAGTTAAATTCTCATAATTCAATGACATTTTGAGATATTAATTCCTAAATTATTCAATAATTTTTTGCGCGTAATATATATATATATATTTCTTTGAGACTTTGACATTTGCTTGCTTGTGTCTTCGTCCCCCTACCCCAACTTGTGTTTGGTCCCCAAGAAATATAACAACAAAAAAAAACAAAAAAAAACAGAAGACGAAAGAGTAAAGAAAAACAAATACATATGTTTCAACTTTCACCACATCAATTCAATCTAAAATCTTAAATTGATGCAAAATGTTTTATATTTGTCAAAATAAGTGTTTGTGAGTAACGAATTATTTCCTCCGTCCCATATTAGTTGATCATTTTACTAAAAATAGTTGTTCCATATTAGTTGTTCAGCTTACTAAATCAAGAAAGTATTAATTAAGATGTTCCTATATTGCCCTTGCAATTAGTTCTTTTTGAAATTGTTCACATTTGTTTGTAAAATTTCCAAGAAGTTTTGTAAGATTAAATTAGTAACTTTCTTTATTTATTCATGATTTCTTAATATGCGTGTAAAAATGAAAATGATCAACTAATATGAGACGGAAGGAGTAACTTTTTTCTACTTTTAGATTAGATTGAATCAACAGTATTTTATATTTTCTTTCATTTCAAATTATATAACAAAAATTTAAAATATATAACAAAAATTTAAAATATTAGATAGAATTTATATAATTAATTTTTAGAAATGGAATATAATAACTATTTTGAAACAAGAAATACGACAAAGACATCTAGTTCTTACGTAGATTTTAAATCAAATGTGCCAAAAAGAGAATAGGGCGGCATTGTCATACAATGAATTGAGATATGACCCAAAGGAAAAGACGTGTGCCAGTGTCATACAATGAATTTATAGAAACTTTGTGAATTTAGGGCGGTTGGTCAGTTCGATTCGATTCAGTTTTGAAGTATATTGATTCAACTTATCGATTATCGGTTTGTAGACATACTAAACTGTTATATAACCATTAAGATATTGACTTATCAGTTATTGATTTATCGGTTATTGACCGTTATCGGTTCGGTTATTGATCGTTATCGGTTCGGTTATTGGTTTAACCGTTAAGATTTGATACAAAAAAATCATTAAAAATTTACTTAGAAACAAGGTGATAAACCAAGTGAACATGCACATGAATTGACAGATTGCATCTTGCTCAAAAGCAAACACTGACACATTATAGAAAAATCGAAAGTTTGAGACAACAAAAATATGAAATTAAACACTAAGTCAAAAACTTCATATACCGAATGATATATATATCTATATATATATAATTTATTAATTTACTATCGGATTATTGATTAACCCTTTAAGAAAAAACCTCAAACCGTGAAGAACTGATAACCCGATAATAAAATAAATCAAAATATTATTAAAACCGCTAAATCAATAACCCATTACTGATAAACCAATAACTTTTTTCGATTCGAATTATCGGTTTTGGTTTGATTTTGAACAGCCCTATTGTCAATTGATGATTTAGCGTAAATTCAATATAAATATTTTTTGACAATCTAATATGACGATTTGTTTCTTGAGTAAAAATATAAAATTAATAAAATTAAATTATTATTGATTGAAAAATAAATATTTCTATTCGTTAGTGATGGCGAAGATGATTTGTATCAATTGTGGTGGTAATGATTGGTATTAGTGGCCAGTAATAATGACGATAATAGTTGATGTTAATGACTAGTAATAGTACTGGTGGTGATAGTTGTGATGGTGAAGCTTGATTGGTATTTTAGTAGTCGCGTGATAGTAGTGATTGGTATTGGTAGTGGTGTTGGTGATTGTAATAGGGCGATGTTGGTTGATATAGTAATTGAAGATGTTGATGGTGGTTGTTGAAAAATGTGTGATGATTGATGATATGATAAAAACGTAAGATTCAATTTATGCACCAACTAAATCGGAAGTTTAATTCGAAAGAAGAAAGTAGGCTTGAGGAGGATCAAAAGACTAATTTCTCAATCCCCTAAAATTAGAATTTAGAAAGTTGATTAGACTGCAATCTATGTCTTGAACTCACTTAAAATTCTGAATTCGTCATTGTTTTCCACATGAAATTTTATAGAAACTTCAGAAATGTTGCAGGAAACAATGACATTGGTAGATCAAATAGATGCCACTATAAAGTACATAAAAACTCAGAAATGAAATTCGATGAGAGCAAGATGTAGTAGAAAAGGGCCAAAATCATTTAATTTTAGTATAACGTATAGAAATCTCATATATTTACGGTTAATTACATTCTATTTCGGAAGTTTTCCCTATTACAAAATTTTAAATTTTTTATTTCTCTCGGATATATTTTTTGGATGTTCAATACATTGCAAATGATATATTACTTAATGGGAGGGATGTATCTGAGAGGGGCTAGAGATGTACCCGAGATGCGATGGATGTATCCGAGAGGGGATAGGGATTTATCAGAGAGGGAATTTTTGTAATTTTTTTAAATGGTAGAAAATTTTAGAGATTATAATATCTTAAGTTGTAAATTTTAGGTTTAGCAAACATAAAAATCATATTTGTATGCTATATCTATATTTTGCATAATTGCGCTCCATAGCAAACTTATCGCTGGCAGTAGCATCAGATTTGTATAAATCGCTGGCAGGCCTCTCGTTTGTATAAAAGCGCAGCGATTGTATATGTATATCGGTTAGATAATTATATATATGTATCAATGATTGTGTTTGTATATCTGCATAAATTTGAATTTGTATACAATTGAATCGAAATAAAACATTTGTATATCAAATCTCTCTCTCTCTCTCTCTCTCTCTCTCTCTCTCGCTTTATACAACACAAATTATACATTGTAATTTGTATAATTTGTGTTTGTATAAAGCGAGAAAGAGAGAAAGGCAAAAGAGAACTGGTAGGGGAAGATCTGTATTTGTATAATTATAAGTGTATAGGACGAAAATATATGTATTTATATTTGTATATACAGTTTTCTCTCCCTTTATACAAACACAAACGCAATTTATACATTTTTGTTTTTATAAAGTGAGAGAGGCTAGGGAGAGTGGCGAGCGAGATCTGGGAGAGTGGCGAGCGAGATTCTCTGGGGAGAGAGGCGAATGACAAGTGTTTGCTACGGATTACAATTAAATAAAATTGTGGTTATAGCATTTAATTTGAATGAATAGTTTGTTATTTTATATAATTTTTCATTTATGTAATTTTACCTTAATTGTAACTAATGAGCCCAGCCCAAGTACCAAGTCATCCCCTCATATCCAAGTCCGTGAAAGGGGCACAAACATGGACGTGGTTTTAATAACTAGCCTTAAGAATATAGCCACTTTTAATAACATCATTCAGTTATTTCACAACTTGTGTATACCAGCTTTACACTCAATGGAAACTCTATGCTGCAGATTTCTCATGAAACTAAGGTCAGTATACATAAAATAGTAAGGATTTAACAAAGTGATAGTTAGATCAATTATGTTGTATGAGGTGTAGTGTTGACCAGTCAAGAATTCTAATATTTTAGAGGATGAAGGTTACAGAAATGAAGTAGTTGCAATTAATTTGTGGACATACTAGGAGAGATATATTTAGCAATGTGAGAGTGACTTCGGTGGAAGACAAGATGTGAGAAGCAAGATTGAGATAATGCAGGCATGTAATTAAAGAGGAGATGAATGAAATGCCTTGTACGGAGTTGTAAGAGGTTGACTATGGAGGATTTTATAAATAAGAGGTGAAAGTAAACTGAAGAAGTATTGGAGAGAGGTAATTCGACATGCTAGAGATTTGTTTCCGCTTATCGAGGATATGAGCTTAGAAAGAAGGATCTGGAGGTCACAAATTGTTGGGATAGAACGTTAACTGGTAACAATGTGTTATCTTGTTGTTCATTTTTATTAGTAATTGTAGCATTGCTATTATAGTTTCTTGTCATTTGATTTCTGTTACGTACTATTTGTTGATTCCTTGTACCTCAATTATTGTATTACTTTATTGTAGTTTCTATTTTATTATTATATGTTGATTATGTTATTAGCTGTTATTTGTTACTTCTTTCACTTAATTGCTTTGAATTGTTTTTAACCGAAATTCTATTTGAAATAATATTTCTACCTTTAAAATAAAAATAAAACATGTACAATCTACTCTCCCAAAACCTGAACTTAAAACGATTATAATAACAAGGAGTAAGATAGGGACACAGAAAAATCTGTCTTTAATGTTACACTTAAAATGGAAATACTTGGAAACTCCTTGTGCTTTTGTTTTTTTTTTCATTCGTTATCTGGTATTCATATTAAAATTTAATTGAATATGATATTCATGCTAAAAAAATATTTACTCTAAAAAATAAAATAGTTTATATTCAAAATTCGGATTCAAGAATCCCAATTTAAAATAAAAGGAAATATTTATTATTCTATTATAATTTTTATCAAATATTTATATATGTACCAAAGCAAAATTATTATTTAATCTTACACTTGGAAAAAGGATAATTTTGTCTCATATTATATATATATATATGAAAGAAAGTGTGCAATTAATTGAATATGATATGGCAAAAAAGGCTGCTGCTTCATGGTATGTAGACATAATTTGTCGATTTTTTATAATTAGAGTTTCCCTTTATCTTGCCAGAAAATTATGAAGTTTTTTCAACAAATGTCCAACTTTTAGTTTGTGTTTGGTATGAAAGGAAAATGTTTCAAATTTTTTTTAATGTTTGATTGATTAAAATTTTAAAAATAAATTATCTAAAGAGAATATGTTAAAAAAATGGTAAAAAAGAATTTCCCTAATTGAAATAGAGAAAATAAATTTTAAAAGTGACATTCTATGTTGATTACGATAAAAATAATTATCGCTAGACCTATATATTTAGCAATGCATCGTATCTGCTGCAAAACTTAGCGATTGAAAACTCTTTTATTGTTTTAGTCAATTTTGTCTCTAAATTCATATTTATTTGGTCGTTATAATTAATTTGCGAACGAAAATTTCACCGCTAGTTCATCGCAATATTTAACTTTACATGTTAGTTTTACCTATCAAGAATATCCATCATGAATTCATAGTTTTTTTGGGGTAAAATATTTTATTTAATATTATAAATAAATTTGGAATCGTTAATTTGACACCCCTAACTGTTGGGTTCGAAAGTGATTAGGGCTTCATGCGGAAGCTTATAATTTACAAATCATATGACGATAAATTAGATGACAAATAAAATTATACTAAAAGACATAATATTATTATATGATAGGACCAATTGACCTACATAATTAAAAACTAAAAAATAAAATAAAATACTAAAACTGTTGAGAGAAAAATCTCTCCACAAACAAAACTCTCTAAACGACTACATTATGGATTCTATTATGTTTGTGTATGACAAGAGGGTCTTCAATTTATAGAGTTCTAAACTTTCCTCTAAGGAAAGAATAAACCAAATATGGAAGAAAATTATATTTTCCTTTCATGAAAAGTAAAAACATTTATGGTAATGTTTTATCTTTTCTTTTAGGAAAAAATAAACTTCAAATAAGGTAAGAAAATTAGGGCAAAACCCTAACACTAACTGCTACTTTCAAACTGTGTTAATTTTTAAAATTTGAATCTTAATCAATTCAGATTTCAAAGTCATTAAATGTTTTTGTTTTTTAAAAATAGGGGCCCTTTTAAATATTACAATCACTTAAAGTATTTTGAATAGATTTGAATATTTGACATAGGTAATAAAATAATATCATTAAGATGTTTATTTAAAAATATTTATAAAGATCACAGTTCACGACATTCACACTTTCACCACTATAGTCATCATTCATCACCTACCATTATCAATTACCACTATCCACCATTCATAACCACAACCGCGCACCATCATTGTCAATCAATGAAGTCCGTCATCACACCACTAGCCACTATTTATGGTCATAACTATCATTTCCACAATCAATATGGATAATCACTATTATCATTCACAACCAACATTAGCTATCACAATTTATTAGCGACAACTACTATTACCATTTGCTACTATCCATTACACCTGTAATGATCCGAAAGGTCATTTTTTGGAAATTTTCGTTTTACCCCTCTCGATAGTTGCCTTAGTCATTTTTTATTAGTTTGTGAAGTTGGTCAGAGAATTTTGAACTACTCGTTTAACTATAGTTAATTAATTGACGGGTAATTTTTAGATAATTAATTTAGTTTGTAACTAATGTGCTAAGTCCATAATTTATTTAATACCCTATATCACTTAGCTCACATTTATTAAAATAAGTTAGTAGGGTTTGTCAATTTTTAGTACATAACTATCATATATTTATATAAAAGAGAACCCTAGGCCCGCCTACGTGGCACCACCACAAAGTAGAATTTCCTTTTAAATTTATTTATTTCCAAAAATAGCCTTACCCTTTCATGAAAAGATGCAACTTTTATGAAGAGTTGCGACTTTTATGAAAAATTGTGACTTTTATGAAAGGTTGTGACCTTTCCGAAGGATTGTAACTTTTGCAAAGAGTTGTGACATTTCTGATAAGGCACAATAAGCATTTGTTCAAACTACCCTTTGTTGTCTATAAATAGAGGGATTTCATCTCATTTTAAAATAACGAAAATTCTGAACTTCTTCTTCTTCTGCAGAATTAAATATTCGTGTAATTTGCTCCTGTTGAGTGGCTCACTGACACCATTGTTTTTGTATCAATACATTTGTCAATAAAATCGTTCCATCCTGAGAGGATCTATTCCTTTAAACCTCGGATACAAAAGGGGAATAATTTCCTTAAGGTGTATCCCGTCGTTATGGAAAAGCCAATGGTGAAAGAATTTGGGCCAGAAAACTTTTGAGTAGTGACTTGAGAATTCCTAGCCTAGTCCTAATTTGGACGAAATCTGAGTCAGGTGAGGTCTAGGGAAATCTAGTAATGAATGAGAGAGTTAATTATGAATTTGATCACATGAGTGGATAGACAAGACGTTAGAGAGCCCGTACGACTTTACATAATCAAATTCGGGCGAGTAGAACTCCTGAAACTGATCTTAGCGTGAACGTGTAGTTTTTGAACGTCAAGGGTTAAATGTGTATTGTGAAATGGGAGTTTGAAACTCAATTCTGACTTTCTGTCTCCGTGCAAGCCGCCGGGGCGGGATTAATCCCGCCAGGGCGGGGTCGTTGTGGCGGGTTGGGTCCCGCTGTGGCGGGACAGTCGCGACTTAAGTCGGGAAAAAACCCCAAAATCGTTATTTTCTGCAAAACCTCGTTCTTGAGAGCTAAGAGTCGACCCAGAGCAGTTCTTGACAGTTTTCCACGTTTTCTAGCGCTAAAGGTAAGATTATTACTCCCCTAATCCATTTTTCGATCCGTAGAACTAAGAATCTGGGGTGATTATCATTGGGGGAGGGTTTTGGTCTGGAATTAATAGTGGGAAAAAGCCCAAATTGAACATTAGGATCTTGGGTTTGGCCATGGATAGATAGATTGATTATTATCCGGATAAATTAGGCCTTGTTTATTAATCCTTGCGTTAATTAATTATTTTTAGACCAAGAACAAGCTGAACGAATCCGAAAAGGGAAGGCTCAAGTGTCTTAGGAGGATTCAAGCTTGGTTTCGAGGTAGGTTATGGTTTGATTTCCTATTTGTGTGATATATGTCGGTTAATTGCTTCATTGTATGCATGCATGTATATGAATAGGAAAATGTGATATGTGTGAACGATTGCATGCCATGAACCTAATACTTGATTGTATGATTATGAGTAATGTTCATTATGGGTGTGATTGTGATTGTGGTTGTGCTGATTGGATCGGGTGTCACTTTCCGACACACTAACAGTTTGGGTGTGGGTTCCATGAGAGGACCATTGTGATTATTACATCCATGTCTATTGTCGTTGATATTGGGAACTGTATGTTGCTCTTGAAATGATAACTGATCTATGTATTCTATATATGTGTGCTTACTGTGTTGTAATTTCTTGCGTATATTTCGATTACTGGAGTAGCCGAGTGATCCTACCAGTACATTGTGGTTTGTGTATTGATACTGCACTTGCTCTTTCTTTGTTGAGTACAGGGCATCTTCAGGCGGCTACTGATAGACCTCAGCTAGGAGATCACTGATCGAGACCGGATTCAAAGGTGAACCAGTTCTTCCAGCCTGCCATGGGTCCTCTATTGTTTAGTCCATTCTTTTCAGACTCAATCTCTCTAATTAGAATTACTCGTATGTTTAGTTTTAGGTTTGGACTCATTCTCTTAGACTTGTTGGTTAGTAGTTTTGGTACAATGACTTTCAGTTTCTAGGGGTTGAACTTCCGCAATAGTTATTAGTCATTTTATTAAACTTCCGTAGTTTATGGGAACTCAATATTTTATTTAGTCATTTAAACTTGCTTTCGTATCTTTAAATGCTCAGTTTTTCGTTAAATTGCTTAGTTGGGTTGTAGTAACGGTTCTCCCACCGGAGGGTTAGTGTGGGTGCCAATCACGGCGGTCTGGGTCGTGACAAAGTTGGAATCAGAGCCCTAGGTTCGTTGATCTCTCATTGTACCAAAACGAGTCTAGTAGAGTCTGGCGAAACGGTACGGAGACGTCTGTACTTTTCTTCGAGAGGCTACAGAACTTTAGGAAATCTCTCTGTCTTCTTCTCTTTTCGTGCTATGACTTAATTCTAATTGGTATCTGGTGATCCAAATTGTTATCTAATCTCTTTCACTCCTCGGTCCGCAGATGGTTAACACGCGATACAATGGCGTCAGGCTCGTAGCTCCCATCAATGAGCCAATAGAGGGGCCCGCGACAAGAGGTCGTAGTCGAGGCAGGGATAGAGGAAGAAAAAGGGGCAGAGGCCAAGGAAGGGTAGCACCCGCCAGGGGTGGAGCCCCAGTTGAGAATGTTCCCAGGGAAGAGGCCCCTTCTGCACCCCAAGAATAGGTGGAAGAGAATGTAGAGATCAAAGACGAGGAGGATGTTGGACCAGAGGAGGATGCATAGGCTGAGACTACAGGTCTTCCACCCTTAGACCCAGTGTTAGCTCTGCATATCATAACTTTTCTGAAGGGGTTGGTCGGCCCTGGAGTCCTTCCCACAGTGCAAGCGGTTCAACCTCCGATCAACCCCCCATTGTTGTTACTGTTCCCAGGGTGGATAGAGCTATAGGCACTAATGCCTTTTTCCGTCCCCTATTGGGTCCTGTGATGACTGATAATGAGCATGAGATGCTGACTAAGTTTCTGAAGCTGAAGCCGTTTGCGTTCCATGGTTCTGAGAGTGAGGACGCCTATGAGTTTATTTTGGATTGCTATGAGAGGCTTTACAAGTTAGGTATTGTACATCAGCATGGGGTAGAGTTCGTGACCTTCCAATTTCAGGGTGAGGCTAAGCAGTGGTGGAGGGCCTATGTGGAATGCAGATCGTCAGTTTTGCCCCCACTCACTTGGACGCAATTCCATGCTCTTTTTCTGAAAAAGTATGTGCCCCAGACTTTGAGGGATCGTAAGAAGGATAAGTTCATAGCTTTGGAGCAGGGTGGTATAACTGTAACTGCTTATGAGGCTAAGTTACATGCCTTGTCTAGATATGCTACACAATTGGTGACTACAGAGGAGGAGAGGATTCGTCTATTCGTCAAGGGATTGAATTCCGAGTTACAGGTATTGTCTGTTCACATAATCTCTGTAGGAATTTTTTTTAATGAGGTGACAGACTTTGTGAAGAAAGTGGAAGGCGTTCGACGTGATGGGCAAGCCAAGGCTTTGGCTAAGAAGCCCAAGAGCACAAGTAAATTTCAGGGTTCCTACTCTAGAGGTTCAGGTAGGCCGACACTTGCAGCCCGGCCAATTCAGTCAGCCTTTCCCGCTTCTACATGTGGTTACTCAGGAACTCCACAGCAGAATTTTATTTAGGATAGCTAGGGAGCCGGGACTTCGGCTAACGGCAGGCCATTTTTTTTATCGTAATTGCTATAATTATGGAGAACCTGGGCATATGAGGAGAGATTATCCCCATCCGTGCATGTTTGACTCCACGCAGTAGCAGACTAGAGCAGTGGTACCCTTGGACAACGGTAATAATGACAGAGGACGCCCACAAGGTGGGCGAGGAGGGAATCAGCGAGGTCGTGGAGGTCAGGGAGATGGTAATGCAGGTAAAGGAGCAGCGCAGCCAGACAAGAAGGTTGTCCGTCAAGATGACAAGACTCAGTTTTATGCCTTTCCGGGTAAGACCGATGCGGAGACATCTGATGCAGTGATCACAGGTACTATTCTAGTCTGTGACCGGATGGCTAATGTGTTGTTTGATCCGGGTTCTACTTTTTCATATGTGTCAGTTCAGTTTGACTTGTGATTTGATGCAGTTTGTGATGTACTTGATGCCCCCATCCATGTTTCTACCCCAGTTGGAGAGTCTGTCATAGTCACCCATGTTTATCGTGCTTGTCCTGTTATGTTTATGGGTTTTCAAACTTGGGTTGATTTGGTTATATTGGATATGACTTAATTTGATATAATCTTAGGCATGACTTGGTTGTCCCCCTATTATGTTGTGCTTAATTGTAATACTAAGTCTGTAACTCTAGAGATTCCGAGAAGGGAAAAGTTAGAGTGGGAATGGGTGTACAAGCCTAAGCCAGCGAAGGTCATATCTTCCATTCGGGCTAGAAAATTAGTGGGGCAGGGGTGTTTGGCATTTTTGGCTCATGTTCGGAATGTTGACGTTGAGTCTCCCTCTATTGAGTCTATTCATGTAGTGTCTGAATTCAAGGAAGTATTTCCTACCGATTTGTCTGGTACGCCTCCGGATAGAGATATAGATTTCTGCATTGACTTGGAACCTGATATTCGCCCCATCTTCATTCCTCCTTATCGAATGACCCCGGTAGAATTGAGAGAGCTTAAAGCTCAAATCTAGGATCTTCTGGATAAAGATTTCATCCGTCCTAGTGCTTCCCCGTAGGGTGCTCCTGTCTTATTTGTTAAGAAGAAGGATGGTAGTATGAGGATGTGCATAAACTCTCGACAGTTGAATAGGGTCACCATTCGAAATAAATATTTGTTTACTCGGATAAATGATCTTTTTGACCAGTTGCAAGGTGTATCAGTTTTCTCTAAAATTGATCTAAGGTCTGGTTACCATCAGTTAAAGATTATACCTGAGGATGTACCAAAGACGACATTCAGGACCCGCTATGGGCACTATGAGTTCTTAGTGATGTCGTTTGGGTTGACCAATGCGCCTGCATCTTTCATGAGTTTGATGAATTGTTTGTTCAAACCATTTATGGATTCTTTTGTTATAGTCTTTATTGATGACATTTTGGTCTATTCGAAGAGTAAAGAAGAGCATGTCGACCATCTTCGTATTTTTTTGGGTGTCCTTGGGAGGCAAAAGTTATATGCCAAATTTTCCGAGTGTGAGTTCTGGTTGACTTCAGTTTTCTTTTTGGGGCATGTGGTTTCAAGAGAAGGGGTAATGGTAGATCCCCAAAAGATCGAAGCAGTCAGGAATTGGGTCCGACCTAGTTCTGTGACTGAAATTAGGAGTTTTATGGGGATCGCCAGCTACTGTCGTCGGTTTGTGAAGAATTTAGCTTCTATCGCCACGCATCTGATGAGGCTGACCAAAAAGGAAGTACTTTTCGAATGGACTGAAAAATATGAAGAGAGCTTTCAAACGGTCAAGACTCTTTTGACCACATCACCTATTCTAGCACTACCCGTGGAAGGTAAGGATTTCATTATTTATTGTGATGCTTCACATTCGAGTTTGGGTGTTGTGTTGATGCAGGATAAGAATGTCATAGTTTATGCATCGCGGCAATTGAAGGTACATGAGAGAAACTACCTGACACATGATTTGGAGTTGGCAGCGGTAGTGTTTGCCCTCAAGATCTGGCGGCATTACCTTTATGGTGTCAAGTGTGAGGTATTTACTGACTACCGTAGTCTACAACATGTTTTTACTCAGAAGGACCTGAATCTGAGACATCGAATGTGGATGAAGTTACTCAAGGATTATGATGTTACCATCCAGTATCATCTAGATAAGGCTAACGTGGTGGCAGACGTATTAAGCCGGAAGATGGTGAGTATGGGTAGTCTAGCCTGCTTGAGTGTAACCAAACGACCTTTGGCCAATGAGATTCAAACCTTGGAGTCTAAGTTCATGCAGTTGGATATCTCAGAAAAAGGTGGGGTGTTAGCTAGCATTGAGGTTAGGCCCACCTTCATTGAGGAGATCAAGGCCAAACAGTTTGAGGATGAGAGTTTAAATGAGCTCAAAAAGAAGACAGTGTCTGGCAAGGCACAAGATGCGACTCTTGATGCGGGGGGTGTGCTCAGTTTTATAGGAAGAATTTGTGTTCCCCGAGTGGATGACTTGATTCAGAAGATGTTGGCAGAATCCCATGGTTCGCGATATTTCATTCATCCGGGTGTGACCAAGATGTACCGAGATTTGAAACGACTTTATTGGTGTCCTGGCATGAAGAAAGACATAGCCAAGTTTGTGGCTAAGTGCCACAACTGTTAACAGGTAAAGTATGAGCACTAAAGGCCTGCAGGTTTGCATCAGCGAATACCAATTCCGGAATAGAAGTGGGAAATGATAGTTATGAATTTCGTGGTTGGTCTCCCCAAGACCTTGGGAAAGTTTGACTCCATTTGGGTAGTGGTTGACAGACTGACTAGGTTATCCCACTTCATTCCAGTCAAAGTAGACTATAATGCGCAGCGGTTGGCTAAGGTGTATGTGAAAGAGATAGTGAGGCTGCACGGAGTGCCCCTTTCTATCATTTTGGATCGTGGTACGCAGTTCACCTCCAAGTTTTAGGGAAAATTACATGAGGAGTTGGGAACTCAACTCACTTTTAGCACAGCCTTCCATCCACAAACGGACAGACAGTCCGAGAGAACTATTTAAGTGTTAGAGGACATATTGAGGGCATGTGTGATTGACTTAGGAGGGCATTGGGACAAGTTATTACCTTTGTGTGAGTTCTCCTGTAATAACAGTTACCACTCCAGCATTGACATGGCACTGTTCGAGGAACTTTATGAGAGGGGATGTAGATCACCCATAGGATGGTTTGAGGCTGGAGATGTGAAACCTTTGGGGGTTGATTTTGTGAAGGATGCTCAGGATAAGGTAAGAAGCATCCAAGTTAAGCTTCTAGCAGGCCAGAGTCGAAAAAAGAAGTATGCAGACCGTAAGGTAAGAGACATGGCATTTCAGGCCGGTGAACAAGTTCTCCTTAAAGTGTCACCCATAAAAAGGGTGATGAGATTCGGCAAGAAGGGCAAGCTTAGTCCTCGATACATTGGACCATTTGAGATTCTTGACTGTGTAGGGCCAGTGGCTTATAGGTTGGCCTTACCTCCTTGATTATCTAGAGTTCATCCAGTGTTTCATGTGTCCATGTTGAAGAAGTATCATGGAGACAGGGACTACATTATAAAATGAGACTCAGTTTTGTTAGATAAAGACCTTTAGTATGAGGAGGAACCAGTTGCAATTCTTGATCGCGATATCCAGAAGCTGAGGACCAATGAGATAAAGTCTGTGAAAGTTAAATTGAAGCATCCTCCGATTGAGGAAGCTACTTGGGAAAACGAGAAGGACATGCGAGACAAGTATCCCCAGTTGTTCAACGATTCAGGTACTACTCTACCCTTAATTTAGCCAGTTTTTCCTAGTTATCACTCGGGGACGAGTGATGGGTAAATTGGTATCTATTGTAACGACTTGTTTCCGTCGTTATGGAAAAGCCAATGGAAAAAGAATTTGGGCCAGAAAACTTTTGAGTAGTGACTTGGGAATTTCTAGCCTAGTCCAGATTTGGATGAAATCTGAGTCAGGTGAGGTCTAGAGAAATCTTGTAATGAATGAGAGAGTTAATTATGAATTTGATCACATGAGTGGATAGCCAAGACGTTAGGGAGCCCGTACGGCTTTACAAAATCAAATTCAGGTGAGTAGAACTCCTGAAACTGATCTTAGCGTGAGTGGGTTTGGATAGATAGATTGATTATTATCCGGGTAAATCAGGCCTTGTTTATTGATCCTTGCGTTAATTGATTGTTTTTAGATCAAGAACAAGCTAAACGAATCCGGGAAGGGAAGACTCAAGTGTCTTAGGAGGATTCAAGCTTGGTTTCGAGGTAGGTGATGGTTTGACTTCCTGTTTGTGTGATATATGCCGGTTAATTGTTTCATTGTATGCATGCATGTATGTGAATAGGGAAATGTGAACCGAATCTAATAAAATGAGTATGTGTGGACGATTGCATGCCATGAACCTAATACTTGATTGTATGATTATGAGTAATATTCATTATCGGTGTGATTGTGATTGTGGTTGTGCTGATTGGATCGGGTGTCACGTTCCGACACATATATTGGATCGGGTGTCACGTTCCGACACACTAACAATTTGGGTGTAGGTTCCATGAGAGGACCATTGTGATTATTACATTCATGTCTATTGTCGTTGATATTGAAAACTGTATGTTGCTCTTGAAATGATAATTGATCTATGTATTCTGTGTATGTGTGCTTACTGTGTTGTAATTTCTTGCGTGTATTTCGCTTACTAGAGTAGCCGCGTGATCCTACCAGTACACTGTGGTTTGTGTACTGATACTGCACTTGCTCGTTCTTTGTTGAGTACAGGGAATCTTCAGGCGGCTACTGATAGACCTCAGCTAGGAGATCACTGATCGAGACGGATTCAAGGGTGAGCCAGTTCTTTCAGGCTGCCATGGGTCCTCTATTGTTTAGTCCATTATTTTCGCACTCAGACTCTCTAATTAGAATTACTCGTATGTTTAGTTTTGGATTTGGACCCATTCTCTTAGACTTGTTGGTTAGTAGTTTTGGTACAATGACTATCAGGTTCTAGGGGTTGAACTTCTGCAATAGTTATTAGTCGTTTTATTAAACTTTCGGAGTTTATGGGAACTCCAAATTTTATTTAGTCATTTAAACCTACTTCTGTATCTTTAAATGCTCAGTTTTTCGTTAAATTGCTTAGTCGGGTTGTAGTAATAGTTCTCCCACCGGAGGGTTAGTGTGGGTGTCAATCACGACGGTCTGGTTTGTGACATAAGGGGACATTGGAGTGCATTCAGTGGGCTCAATTTTTTCCTTTCTGTTTCATTCTATTGTTATAGATTCTAGTATATTTTTTTACAGTCATTAATTTATGCTTATGATATTAATTGTTGTTTCTGAGTACATGTTTTAAACTTTGTTGTTTATATTTATGTAAATTTATTGTTATAAGTATTTGTTAGTACAGATAAAGATTATTTATTTATTAGAAAATTTAATATATCATGTTGATGTTCATCTAATTTCCCAAAAATATGAAATAGTAACACTTCCTGGAGGCAAAAGGATAAATTATAAATTCAAATTAAAGATGATTGATTGAAGGATAATGATAAGATGTTATAATTATCACTTTCATTTACATTATTAATGTTCGTTATTACGTAATCTTGTATGTGAGACAATATAGTGTTTTAGTTTTAATGACTGATAGATTTTAAGTATTATTTTATAAATTATGTAATGTTAAATTTCCGCGCGAAGCATAGATAATTTTACTAGTTTTATTTAGAAAAGAAAAGAGATTAGGCGAGAGACATACCCTCACAACGATGAAAGTCCTCATCAAATTATTCAATTCTTATTCATATATATTGTTTTTAATTAAGGATTATAAGTATAAAATATTAAATTGTTGAACTTATAAATTGTGAGCCAATAGCGTTTTTTTTGTTAGAAATTGTTTTCAAATAGTAGTGGGTAATGATGACTTTTAGTGGCTTGCCTAGTTGCATTGGAAACTGCAATTTGTTTTTACTAAACAGTTAGTCGACTTTTTAATTTATTTTAATTATCACATTATGATTCAAGTGTTGATATATTGAGATAAACAATTAAATATTAGATATATTATATTATATGAATTTTATTAGAGTTATATTATTTGGAGGAATTAAAACTTAACACTTGACTTGAGATGTAAGAAAATGATTATGATTTTGGGCGAGTTTTTGGATGTAGGTTAGACATATAGTACTATGAGTGTTGTTAGTTTCCAAATCTTATTGTGATTATTTATTTAAATAGATTGCATTGATTTGGAAGCCCAATGAAAGGGGAAGACTCAAGTCCCGAAGTGAATTGTTGATTAATTGAGGCAAGTGGATTTCCCAACCCTTGTTAAGTGTATAGAATCCTGTATTTCCTTGTGTTAAGTGTTGGGGAGTAATGGGACTTGGTGATGAATTGACTTGTCCATATTGAATAATTCTAATGATGAAAAGGGGTAATAAAAGGCAATGTGATTAATTATTGGTGTGTGATGTTTTGAGAATGATTTTGAAAGGCTTATTGATTCATTGTTGATGTTGTATCACGATTGTGTTGTTGTGAATTGTGCATTCTTATGCAAATGGTCATCTCCTCATTATTTGTGTGAACATGTCATTTGCATTGGTTCTGAGACATGATTGTGACAAGTGTTATATGAATTGAGGAAGAATACGAAATTAAAGAGGATGTACCATTTCGAGGGACGTGTCGCACGCCGCGACAGATACTATTATCGAGGAACGTATCGCACGTCGCGACGGATTTTATCACCGAGGGTCGTGTCGTACGCCTTGACGGATGCATGGATTGATATGTCTTCCATGGGTCCTGGACTGAGAGACCGCATGTGTGTATCGTTAGGCCAGACATGGATCATGATACATTGCATTACATTTCATTGCATTGCATATCTATATCATTTGTAAACTTGTTAGTGCCTTTCTGTGGAACTTGTGATTGATGACGTGATCTGATGTCCTATTGATCTGTAATTGTTGGAGAGTTGTTATTGAGCTATTAAATTGTGTACTGTTAGGTTGGGCTGATTTTATGCAGGGTGTAGTTGTGGAGGTTCGGTTGAAGTGGCAGGAGTACCTGTATTCTATACTCTTAGCTCGGTGTTTAGGAATTTGCTTGCTGAGTACCGTATGGTTTGGTACTCACCCCTTGCTTTTACATTTTTGTAGGTTGCTAGCCTGGATCTTCGTGATACTCTTTCCTTGTCCAAGGCTTCCTGTGGAGATTTGTGAGGTAGCTATTTATCTTCTCAGCGGACCTTCTTACTCTTATTTATGATCTTGTTCTATTTTAGGTTAATGATATCAATACAGTATGTGATTTTAGATTAACTTGTCTTGATGGGATAAGACAAGTGTCATCACATCATTACGTCAATCACCATCACTGATCATAAATTCTAGGAACTTGCCGTGTTATGTTTCTTTTTCCAAAACACAAGGTCCATGTATGATATTTATCTTTCTAAATCAAAATCATTTGTAATTAAGTCCATATTCATTGTTGCCAAATCAATAGGACCCATTTAGGGGTCCGGCTATTTGAAATCCTAATTATCTTACGTTGTAAATATGACGTTGTAAATACATATATATGACGTTCTAATACAACGTCCTTAACTATTGTTTTTATGTAGTACGCATGTTTTTGTTGACCCCAAGGGGAACCAATCTAACCTTGATGGAATCTATAAAAGGAATTGAACCATATATATATAGTACTCAATATAGGCCAAAAAAGTTTCTAAAAAAAAATACTATCCTTATAAGTAATATTTTTGGTCTGCCTTCGATCAGTTTATCAGCTTAAGGTTTCGTTCTATTACTTATATCGTAAGTTTTCGAGTCTTTAAAGTAAGGTTCAATACTCGGAAAAATGAAAAGACACATGAAGTCTAAATTTCCTCCGGCAGGTCCAAAAATGGAAAGGAAATATGTGGAGAAAAATAGAAGGAATTATATGAAGAATCTCTATAATCAACTTCATTCCTTGATCCCTACGTCTAAGGTTTGTTTTATAAATTCCTTTTACTCTGAATTCATTGAGGTTTCAAAATTACGAGTTCAAAATATAATATAATACTTATTTAGTATACATAAATTTTTGGTACTTTACCATCAAAGGATGTGATGCACCGGATGGAATTGTTTCCCGTAAACTAAAAGTCTCAGATTCGAGTCTTGGGTACGAAAAATATTTCTGAGTGCTTCACTTTGAATGGGGCTCTACGAGGTCCGAATCCGAATTAGTAGGACTCCAGTGTGGATACCGAACACCAGATGAGAAACCAAATATATATATATTCTATGTTTTTGTATTAAAATATTGAGTTCGATTGGTTGAATCCATGAGTTGTGTGTATAATCAATCTTTCTGCTCTCCTAAAATTCTGAATCCACCTCTGCGGTGCTCAGGATAATGATCATTTGCTCTTACATCATGTGCATGCATGCAATGACAAATTTAGAGTATGAGTTATGGGTTCGGTCGAACTTTAATTAGTAGCTTTGGTCCAAACCTTATATTTATTTAAAGAAAATTATGTGGATATATGTACAAATTATAAATTTGGAACCTAACAACTAAAAAGAAGTAACAAGGGTTCAGACTAGAATTTCAAATTCATAAGCTTTAAATTTCGGCTTCGCCTCTCTGCATGCATGTATAATTCTTCTAATGCATCATTTACAATTTTGAGTGTTGCAGGAAACAGTAATGGTTGTGGCAGATCAAATAGATGCAACAGTGAATTACATAGAAAACTTGAAAATGAATTTGGATAAGAACAAGAAGCACTTTGAAGAATTGAAAATGGGCCTAAAAAGGGCCCAATCACAAAATCAAACTGAGCCCGGCCCAACCACAAAGTCACTACCTCAGATTGAATTCCATGAAATGGGCCCAAACATGGTTGTGGATTTAATAACTAGCCTTAATAATATAGCCACTTTTAATAACATCATTCGATTATGCTATGTGGAAGGTGTTGAAGTTGTGTCTACAAGATTTGAACTCAATGGAAACTCTACACTACAAATTTCTCATCAAACCAAGGTAATGATGGAAAAATAAATTTGAAAGTTGAAATTAATTTTAAACACGAAAAAATAGGTCATGTTTGTGAGTCCGTTATCAACACTCAATTTTTTGCAGATCAATAGAAGTTCAACAATGGAATTTATAGGTACAAATTTGTGTGATAAGATGAAGGAGTTGATTTATGGACCATCTCATGGAAATGATGTGGAATCTCAATTACATTTATGGGACTACAAAATTGAATTTGATAAATTGGAGTACTACTTATTACCAACAACAAGTCAAAATCCAAACATGTATAGTTACATGCAAAATTAATATTTTATTCCTACTAGCTTTTCATTAGTATTGAGTGTTTGTTGTCTTTCCTAATTTCTTTGATTTTCGAATTCAAATAATGAGATCTCTTAACTTTGTAATTTAATTATCGATAATTAGTATACATTTACATTTTACAGATATTGGGTATGCTAGTAAAAAAATACAAACTATGGATATGCTTGGTAGGAAGGAAAATGTTTTCATGAAGAAAAGAAAAAAAAGTAACATTTTTATTTATTTTCTGATATTTGATAGTCAAACGTAAGAATTTATCCCAAAAGCTATAATTTAGGCATGCAAATGATATGAAAGTGAAGGTGAGGTAGCAAAGGTTGTATTCATGATTAAAGATAACGAGTACACGCTCCTTATCAGGGGTGTCGGTTCGATCGGTTATTTTTAAAAATTATACCATCCTAATTTTTCGGTTATTTATAATATATAATCAAAATTAGATTTTTTAAAACCATCCCAATCATATCGATTTTTCTTCGGTATCGGTACGGTTCGGTTAATTTTTTCGTTTTTTTACTTTTAAAATATCACCTCAAAATATACTACTATTAAAATATTTCTTTCACAAATATGTTCTTGAAGAAACTCTTTAATTCTTCATCTAGAAGACAAGAATGTAAAACTTTGTTGCCGTATTGTTTGATCTTAAACATTTAATAAGAGTGTTTGCATGGGTTTTGTTGTATTGTTTGATAGAGTATCTATTACAGTATCTTTTAATTTTATATCTAATTAAGTAAAAGTTAATTAAATAACAAAGACCCAAAGTTGTCTAGTCACTAGAGGCCTAGAACCGGTTATATTTATATTTAAATCCACAGTTTTATTGTTCGGGGAGGTTATACACTTAAATAAAAATCCACAGTTTTATTGAAAAATAACATAAATCGGTTCGGTTCGGTCGGTTTTTCATATTCTTTTGACACCCTTACTCCTTATATAAGGGTGAATTGAAGAATCCTAAACTAGCTACACTTAGAGAGTTCTACTCCAACACAAATACAATTTATAAGAGTAGTAATTGACTAGTCGACTTCAGCTAATACAAGAAGTAGCAGCCTACTCGATATTTAGTAGCCTAGTTCTAGTGTTACTCTAACTCTAATTATATACATTAATTAAGTCAGGTTAATTAATCAACATATTCCATATCTTCAATTTCTCTTTATCTTCAATAGGTAGAGGTTGGGAGTAGAGGAATGAGAGATGGGAGAATAGAGGGAAGGCTCGTTTTAGATCCCAAATTTCAACTTCTTTTGTTGTTATTTTTATATCAAAAAGTATAGTTTTGTCTGATATGATACAAAAATGCTGCTACTTTATGGAATGTGACCACAATTAATTTGTGGAAATATTTAAAATTTGCATGCCTTCTTCCATTGGTCATGAAAATTAATTAAAAGACACGTATCAAATTAAAGTTTCCCTTTGTTTGCCGTAAATTATGAAGTTTTTTCTACCTTTAATTTTTTATTTGATATGTTATATATAATTATAATGAAGAATATTTTTTGTTAGGTATTTAAATAAAGTATAATAAAAAGAAAATAAAAAAATTACATAATACTTGTATGTATAAATTACATCATATTTTTATGTATAAAATAAATTTAAAAAAATTATATATATGATGTTGGGTTGGTTTGGTCTCAGGTTTACTTTTTTATGTCAAAACCAAACCAACCCAACTATAGTCGGGTATTTTTTTCCAATACCAAACAAAGTCAAACCAAATCATTAATCGATTTTTTTTCCGATTTAACTCGATTTACGGTTTGATTTGATTTTCGGTTCGATTTTGTACACCCATAGTTATTGGTATTATTGGAAAGTAATAGTGACTGACAATATTAATGGTGGACTGAAATGTGATTTATAGTGATTTCTAGTAGTATCAACAATGGTGTGATGGATCGTGAAAGTGGCTCGTGTAAGTTTGTGGCGCGACAATGGTGGTTGATGATAACACTACAATAAAATAGACGTTTAGTAAGAAATAAAATTTTTAGCGATAATATTTGTTTTCGTAAAAACATTTAGTGGTAATTGAGTTAATAATATTGGATACAAAGTCGCTAAAGTTTTTAATAGCATTTATATAAAATGTTGGTAATTGAGTTAATCACAGTTGTGATAATTGCAATGGTAAAAATAATGGGTTTGGAAGTGATTGATGATCAGGGTGATAGTTATTTTTTTAACAACCAACAACCTATTTATATTAATGTATAAACGGTTTCAAAGAGTTGAATGGTATAATAGATTCAAGTACAATCCAACAAGAAAAAAAAAATCAAGTAACTTTATGTAATAGCGAAATAGAAAATTTTGTTAAATTATGTGTTGTCATATTTCAAGATCTAGAAATATGCCCCACGCTTACCTCTTTAAATTAAAGAAACTCAGAAGCTTTCAAATATCTTCACAAGTAGTCTCTATGTAAATTAGGGTGATAATTGACATCCATAGTGATTAGGGTTATAAATAACATTGGTAGAGACTGATATATAATTAGTAGCGATGTGGTTAGTGATAGTAGAGCCTCATTAGTTTGAACTTAATGAAAATCTAATCTTAATCATACAAATCTCAGTTGTTAAAGCTATTTGTTTTTTAAGTTTTAATTTTAATCATTCAATTCTCAATCATTAAGTGTTTTTATTTTTTAATGATACAACCACATAACGAATCGGAATAAATCGAATGACTAAAATATACAACAAAATATTAATACAACCACATAACGAATCCGAATAAATCGAATGACTAAAATATAAAACAAAATATTAATAACATTAAGATGTCTATTCAAGAATTTCTGCAAATATAATTATTCACTAACTCCATTCCTTTACCACTGTCTTCATCGCCTACTATTATGAACTACCAATATACATCACTGCACAATTATCATCGTTATAAATCACTACAATTCATCGGCATAAAGTCACAAACCAACATTACTGTAATAATCATCATTACTACTGATAATCATGTATCATTATACATCATCAACCACCTTCATCATTTACCACCACCATTAACTACCACATTCATTCCAAAACAACTATCAACCATCAACATCATAACTAAAAAACTTATATATTCAAATATTAAAAAATAAATAAATTTAATTATTTAGTAACCAAATATTAACATATATAATATCTCAATATTTAGATGAATATTTAAATTTAATCTTAATACAAAATAAATTAGACATAATAATAGTTAAATAGACTGGACAGTGTCTAACTTGCCATGTTCTATCAAGTCAAATACATTTGTAATAAGTCCACTTAGGGACCCCGTTATTTGAAAATTTTATTTTTATTAGTCGCAATTAAATGCGCATTTACATTGGGTATATATTTCATTTGTTTAGTTTGTTTATCTGATTTTTTATTTAATATATTTTTTATTTTTGATAATATTTTAATTTAAAATATTTATATAAAAACAGCCAATTTCGAATTTCTGTCATTGCATGTGTATTTCATAGGAAAAGACAATGAATAAGAAATAAAATAGTATTTTTATTCGTGCATCCTACCCCTCCTTTTTCTTAGGTTAGAAGTCGATCCAAAATTTAAATTGTTGGACAAAGAATTATAACATGAGAAATTTCATAGGAAAGTTGGGCCCAAAGTGGGGCAAATTTAATTATTACTTTCTTCGTTTTAATTTATAAATGAAGAAGATACAAATTACGACTAGTTTTGGACAAAAAAAATTCTTATCCAATGTAAAACAATGCTAATATCGGCCAAGATAAAATCAAAATTTCAAAATGTTCTCCAAATAGTTAGAGTTTCTTTTTGTATATTATATGAATGATCCGATCTACGAGGATCATGATTGGGAATTGTCTGAATCAACTCTTATATCTATTATTAATAATTGTTTGAATCAACTCTTATATCTATTATTATAAATGAAAGTCAATGCTCTCCGCATTTTAATTTTATGTAGTACTATATAATTGAATATCAAAATATAATTTTAAAAATAGAGAACAATCAAATTTGTGATTCTTTTTAGAATATAATCATATATAGTGGCAGAGCAAAAAAATAAAAAAAAATAAAAAAATGTACTAATATGTAGAAGAAAAAAATAGACACCAATAAAAAGAAACAAGAAAAGTCTACATTTAATATATACTTATAAGTTTAAAATTTTCATTAATACACTTTAGCATAAGATGATTTGGCTACTGAAATTTGCCACGTAAACTAACCATTATCATCACGTATAATTCTTTTTAATAGTGTTAAATTAATTCAATATTTTATTTATTAATTTTTAAACAAATACAAAAGTTACACATTCAAGTATTGAATAAATAAATAATTTTGATTATTGAATCTTCAAATCTTAATACAACATCTCATTATTCAAATTTGTATTCATCACAAAAATTTTTTTTATATAAAACTCAATCTTTGATATATATCTTTCCATCAAATCAAATACATTTGGAAGTGCTTTTACATTGTATATATACTTTATCTATTTAAATTTGTTTATTTTTTTAATTTTAAAAAGTATTTTTTTAAAAAAAAATTATCAACTCTTTAATTTTCATTTTTCATATGATATATTTAAGATTACAAAATTAAAAAATATTTTATACATTCTACATATTTTAATTCAAGATACTACAAGCCTTGAAAAAAATATTAAAATCTCTTATCAAGTCAATAATAGACATATAAATTAAACAAAAGAAATATGTATATATAAAGGAATCTAATTGTTATGGAGAAGGGTCAATTCAAGATTCAAAATTCAAAATTATACACTGAATTCCATGCTGGAAAGACCTTGAGATTGACTTTTGCGTCAAACTATTATTATAATTCGTAAATTTGACTTAGGACTTGGGAGTGAGATAAATTTAGAAATTTACTTCGTGGATCATATTAATATTTATTTTATATTCAGAAGTAGATTTAAAATTTAAATTTTATGAGTTCAATAGTTAAGATTTTTAATAATGAATCGATTACATTTTCTTCACGTCGATCCACAGAATCCATTCCAACTAATCAAATATAGAATACCCATAAAAAATATGAACAATAATACTCATAATGCTGATTTTGAAAATCGAGCGCGAAACGATCCAAAAGTCAACCCCGAGGGCTAAGGATAAATCTGATTTTTTTTATAGAAAAACATGTTACCCAAGAATTTAAGAACTCATTCGAAAAATCACATAAAAAATGAGTTAAAAATCATTCCCAAAATCCCAAAATCCAAGATCAAAAATCATGAGAAAAACTCCCAATTTCCGGATCCGAAGTCCCAACTCATTCTGAAATATTTCTTGAAAAATATCTTACCCATGCTTAGGAAAGTTCAATATGAAATTTCATCAAAAATGGAGGTAAGTACGACCTTGAAATTCTCTATTTATCAAACTTTAACTTTAATAAAAAAATCCTAAATTTTCAAGCTTATACGCGGTTAATAAAAAAAATAATCGATAAATCAATAAGTTTATGTCAAAATCAATTTACCCATAATATAAGGATCCTAAATATAGAATTTTCATAAAAAAATTGAGTCCAAATCGATAAAATTCCAATTTTCTCCAAGAAATTAACATATAAGGAAAGAAAATCAAATGAAGAAATCATGAAAAAAATATCAAAATGTCAAGATCAATTCTAGGAGTTCTACTAACCCGAATTTGATTTCAAAAAGTCATATGGACTCCTTAATATCTTGGCTACAAGAAAATATCAACCAAACCTCAACATTACACCCCACCCATTTCTGAATGTCCCTATACCTCACTTAGTCCAGATTCCGTCTAAGGCTGGCATAACCAACATCCGAATATTTTTTCTGGCTCAAATCTTTCACTATTGACATAAAAAAATATCATATTTAATTTATAATATTTTTCTTATCATTACTAACTATAGCTTAAATATAATTAAATATTCTCCTTCTTGAATTTGTAATTTTAAAGTATACATGTACCATCAAATAAAAAATAAAAACATCTAAAGTAATTTAAAAAATTATTCTTAATTCTTGGATCCGTGCACAACACAAACATTATTATACTAGGTTGACACAAGAGTAAGATGAATTTAGAATTTTAGTTGGTGGACCATGTGTAGTTTCTTACTAGATATACACCTTCTAAATTATGCACATGATACACATATAATTCAACAATATAGACTATTGATGGAAGACTAATTTATAATCCTCATCTTTTGAAACATGCTTGAATCAATTTTCAATTATTTGTTCAAAGTTGTGGTTGAAATGCATAAATTTTAAACCCCAAGGAGAATAAACTTTCTTGATGAAATCTATAAAAGGAGTTCTACTTTAGTATAATATAATATAATATTGAGAACTAATATTTGTAGTTCCTCCATTTAAAGATAAAAGAAATAAAAATAAATGGAAAATTGCTTGAGAAATAAATCAGTTCCAAAATTGGAAAGAAAATATTTGGAGAGAAATAGAAGGAATCGTATGAAGAATCTATGTTATCAGCTTCAATCCATGCTCCCTACTTATGCCTCTAACTCTGAGGTTAGTATATAAAGTTTTTAGTATTCATGACTTTGTTATGTTTTTTAATTTAAGAGTAAGGAAATTTTGAATTCATAAATTTTAAAAAATGAACAGATTTAGTGATGAAAACATAAAGATCGAACTCTTAACATTTTGATTTGTCTTTGTGTTGAAGGAGATAATCATCCATGCATGGGCGGATATATAGGCTTTCGATTAGGGCTTCATCTGAATTCATAACTTTCAACACAGAGTTTACACACACATATATAAACACTTTAACATGGCTCCATTGACAGTTGAACACCTCAACTTTCATTGTAACCATCTAGACAATTCTACTTGACACATGTGCTTACACGTCTAGACATCTTAATTGGAGTGTATTCTAGATGTGCATTTTTAAAATTGGATGTTTACGGGGTCATATAAAACCAAGTCCAGGTGTATAGATGTGCATTTCAAAATTTTGTATTTGTTTTGAAAAATATCATTCAAAATAGAGTAAATTTTAGGTTTAGCAAACATAAAAATCATATTTGTATGTTATAGCTATAGTTTGCATAACTGCACTTCATAACAAACTTTGTGTTTGCTATGGAGCATCAGATTTGTATATATCGCTGGCAGGCCTCTCGTTTGTATAAAAGCGCAGCGATTGTATATGTATATCCTTAGATAATTGTATATATGTAACTACTATGTATAGGTATCAATGATTGTGTTTGTATATCTGCATAAAATTTGAATTTGTATATCAAATCTCTCGCTTTATACAACACAAATTATACACAGTATAAAGCGAGAAAGAGAGAAGGCAAAAGAGAACTGGTAGGGGGAGATCTGTATTTGTATAATTATAATTGTATAGGACGAAAATATATGTATTTGTATTTGTATATATAGTTTTCTCTCGCTTTATACAAACACAAACGCAATTTATACATTTGTGTTTGTATAAAGTGAGAGAGGCGAGGAAGAGTGGCGAGCGAGATATGGGAGAGTGGCGAGCGAGATTCTCTGGGGAGAGAGGCGAATGACAAGTGTTTGCTACGGATTACAATTAAATGAAATTGTGGTTATAGCATTTAATTTGAATTAATAGTTTGCTATTTTATACAATTTTCCCTTCAAAATACACAATTCTTAATTTAGAACCGACTAA
Organism: Solanum etuberosum; assembly: GCA_029582245.1. Classification (NCBI taxonomy): domain Eukaryota; kingdom Viridiplantae; phylum Streptophyta; class Magnoliopsida; order Solanales; family Solanaceae; genus Solanum; species Solanum etuberosum. Next base: position 185 of record JAJONR010006587.1, on the reverse strand, counting down.
AAAAGAACTAGAATTCAGAATCTATAAACTTCAAAATCTGAATCCGCCACAGCATGCATGATATATATATATATATATATATATATATATATATATATATGTTTCTTATAATATAATTTGAGTACTGTTGCAGAAAACAACAATGACAATGACAGATCAAATAGATGCAGCAGTGAATTACATAG